>SDVV010002095.1:0-23781 GCA_016164225.1 Gammarus roeselii | reverse complement strand
CTCGGACATCGTGAAGAAGTCGTGTTGTATTTGGAGTTGCGACCGAGTGCCTGAAGAAGGGTGGAGTAACGATTGTCGAATGGTTGGTGAGGTTACTGAACTTGTGTTTTGCGGCAGGCGTGGTACCGAGTGAGTGGCGCAATGCCTGCATTGTTCCGCTATATAAGGGCAAAGGAGATAAAAATGAATGCTGCAACTCGAGAGGTATCAGTCTGTTATGTGTGGTTGGTAAGTTGTACGGGAGAGTGCTGATCAAAAGGATTAGAGACTGTACGGACTGAGCAATTGGAGAGGAACAGTGAGGCTTTAGGAGTGGTAGAGGGTGTACCGATCAGATTTTTGAAGTGAGACAGGTATGTGAGAAGTACTTGCCAAAACAAAAGGATGTGTTTTGGGCCTTCATGGATCTGGAGAAGGCATACGACAGAATTGACAGGGAAGCGCTCAGGAGAGTGTAAGTTGAGGGGCTACCGGCCGGACCCTTCAGCACAAAAGGGTTAAGTTGTGTGAGTGTGAGCGTATGAGGGTGTGAGGTGCGCCTTGCCGTCGGCCACCCCCCTTTCTGGGGGATGCGGCCTAGAGTCTGTCTGTATCTGTATTTAACCAAGAGCGAGAGATGTATAGTGTAAAACTGGACGTACTTTTATCTCCCACCAGCGATAATTAGCTGCCCTATTCCATTGCAATTCTGTATTCGTGTTACGTAAATTGTTTGTCGTTCTGAAAAATGTTTGATAAATTTCAGGAATGTCTCAATTGCCACAGTGATAGCCAATCCTTTTGCGAGACTGCGTTTTCTCCAATTAAGGACCCGGTCCTCTTATTTGTGCCGATGGTTGTGAATAACGTGTTAAACGAAGCAGAAACACCCACATAAGCGCTGTCTTTAATTGTTTAGATGTTATACCACTAGCAAACAAGAATACCGAAACATAAAAACTTAGCTGCAATGTAGGAATGTTCAATATAATTTCAAAGCAAATATACCAGTTAAGAGGGTGTTTAGTTCCTTTCTAAATAGCTACCCATCAAACACAGTCTGTTCCAATTTATACACAGGAAATTAAAAAAAAAATATCCGTATGAATATTACGTAGACGGTAGTATGAGCCAATGGGATGGTTCTAGGTTTTCAGTAGTGCGCTTTGATAAGATTCATGTCTCACGACTGATAATGAAAACATTTCAGTCCAGTTTGAAACCGCTCGATTTCAGCAAAGCAACGTTTGGCTGAAAGTGGGGTAGCTCCATTCAATGCCAATCCAACTTAGTCATTTTAACGGATTAGCAGAGAGAGCATTGTTCGCAAACCCACTTGCGCTGCCCCCAACTCGTGTCATCAGATCCAGCACGGCCGCTTGTTAACAGACAAATTACTTATCGATGTAGACAATTTTGTTGTCATCTGGACATCCATTCAATTGAACAAAATATTCTCAAATGCAGAAAGTAGTTTTATAAGGATTAGGTAAGCTTGATAAACGAGTTTCTTGAGATAATATAATATTACGTGTTTGGATAACTAAATGACCTGCCATGATACAAATCTCGGCCTAAAACAGAGTACTATTCTGTTTTATCAAGAAAACCATTACTATTACATCTACACCAAACAAATGAAGCGTTGCAGTAACATTTTGTTGTGCAGTAACAAAAATCTAAATGTTGGCAACTGCGAGACAATTGGTTCGAACTCAAGGTGCACTAGACTTCGCGCCATCGAATTTTTTTCTCACAATCTATATCAGTTGAATAGGGTCTATTTAATAACATGGCAGTCATTCAAAGCGTCAAAATAGCTAATATATCTTCGCGACCGTATTAATAATTATCATCTGAAGAAATGCGCCATTACTACTCAGCGCAAACTCTTAGAGCTGGTCTACTTCCCTAGAAACAGGTGATTGGAGCTATATAATAGTTTGGCCTCTTAACAATTTATAAATGTTGCTCATTCACGTGATGGTTAAATTACTTGGATCAGCGGTCAAATTCAACTGTTGACCTTGAATGCAGCAGCGTGGGGAATTGATTAAATTCTTCTTGGTCCGACACAAGACTTAAAATATTTTGCACTACTGTTCTCATACAGAGCACTCTTTCTGGAAAAGTAAGAACATATTGTTCAACACTAACACTAGCCTAGCAAAACGAAGTGTTGAAAGTTTCAGTGTCTAGTGCACCTTAAAAATTTCGGAATACAGGCACCAAAAAAATCGCACTGTCGCCTAATGTGTTATTTTCAAAGCCTAGCTAAGTGTAAAGGGCTTTGACATATAGGCCCAATGACCATGGATCTCGCCACACCACCTCTGCGTGAGCTGTGATCTCGACACAAATGGCACACCGATCCAAAGCCCAGCGAACCATCTCAATTAGTCTTTTTGATTGGTAGTTCTTATAAAACGGTACCCAAGGAGGTATCCAGTTGGAATTAGCGAAGAATCCTAGCCTCTCCTGACCAAAAAGGGCTCTTACCCCTTGGCGCCTCTTACATCGCATCGTCAGTAACGATGCGATGTATCTTCTATCGCCGCAGCGGATAAGCGCTAAGCATATAGTATAATTTTGAAGGCCGTAGGATGGTGCGAAATAAGCTCCGTAAAGCTTGGGTCACTGACAGTAATCGACCAGCTATTTCATCATGGCACAAGTTATCAATTCGAACAAAGATGAGCAACAGGACAGGCGATAGCAGGTCAGAGAGCCAGAAACTGCGAACTCTGCCAGTAGCTCTAAATTTCAACACAATTGGATTAGGTCCCCCGGAAAAATCAACAATTATGATAAGGCGTGACCTTCGTGTAAATACCTGGCCAGCTTCAAGATTCGACAACATGCCTATTGCATGAGAACTCAAGCAGTTTGGTTCTTAAACGCGGGGCAAAATTCAGACGTAGACGAGGATAATTCCATCGTACGATTGTGGAAGGGGTGAGAAAGGGTGGGTTCTTTGAAAAATCGTCCCGAGAAAGATGGGACGCAGGTCGAAGAACGACTGGCACGTCTGTGGCTCAGGGCGCATCATCACGAATAGAAGAGGAAACTAGCGGATTGGTTGCTTGAGGGCAGAGCTGGTCCGCAAGCTGCGGCAAGATGCCGCGAAGCGGAGGTCAAAGATACGAAGAGAGGAACCTGCTCGGTAGTCAAAAAAATTCTGTGGGAATAGGTGGGACGACCCGAGTGAAGTTCCTAGAAGACATCTCAAGAGTACACATAGGGTGAACATGCGATGAAGAAGAAAAACAGTGAGGTTCGACCTCCTGCGAGTCCAAAACGTTATCAGGGGAACACAGTGGAGAACCAGAGGCACCTCCGAATATAAATGAAAGAAGTAGTGTACCTTCTGTAGGATGGGTGGAGGCAGAAAGGGAACCATGTCCTTCCCCTGACCGCGGAAGGATCCAAAGGATCTCGCGGGTGTCTGACACAGGGTACTAGGCGAAGAAGAATGGAACTAGATTAGGAGGCAGGTGTCGCGCAACGGAAAGTAAGGGACTGGTACAGAGCCGTCCTATATTGGGCGGTCAAACCAGAGGCGTTTATGTAGCAGGGCCAGGAGGGGACCTGAGAGACAACGTAATAGTCAATTCAGGCGAGGAACATCCTCGAAGAAGGAACCTACCTCAAGAAGAAAATACACCCAAACAGGACAGCACCCCTAAAGCTGTCCGGAACATACATTTCTAAACCGCAGGGGTGAGGTGGGTTTACCACAACAGCGAATAATCTAAAACCTTACGCAAGAGGCACAATCCGAGGGTTGGACTCAAATTGGTAACGTTTATGCTGATAGGGCGGGATTTGAATAGATTAGTGTCGAGGCTTTCTAGTGCGCAGGAGCCATTGCTCTTCTGTCGTCGAACGTCAACCCAGCAAACAGAGTTTAATGTCAAAGTTTGGTTTACTACTGCGTACAGTCCGTCCTTTACGCGACGAACGTCAATGGTAATTACGAGTGCCACATAAAGCACAGGAACTCCCAAGGTGCTGAAGCCATATGGTCCGAACACTACCCGGGTAGCAGTAAGAAGGATTGACGCACTACCTATCCTGCTGCAAAGTCCCAAGGATTTGCATTCGTCTTTAGGGTGCCAGAGCTATGCGCCCGAACACCTGCTGTGGAGGAAGATGAAGAAGACAGAAAACGTGGATCCCATGCATGAGATCTACACTAAGTGTAGGGGAATTCAACGTATGTGAACAACAAGTATTCGAAGAAGTGGAGGAGTCGTCAGAAAATGTTTCATGAAAGAGCAAAACTTGACTGTCATTAACTACCTGAAAGGAGAATAGTCGGGACCGGTGTGAGTGTATGCGAGTGTGCGTGTCTGTGTGTGTATCAGTGCGTGTGCAACCACTATAAGGAGAGTCGTTAAGAAAGGTTTGAGATAAGTTGAAGGAAATTTGAACTTGCCCAAAAAAATGCAAATGAGGGAAATAAAAGTTAAACAAATTCAGAATAGAGGAGAAAAGGAGAGATAGTGAAGTGGAGGGGAATTCGAATAGAAATAAGGGTGCTGAGTGTTCCATCTCCCCAGTTGAACAATGACTCCAACCGGCCCGAGAACCTAATGGATGCATAGGTGGGGTGATAGAGCGGAAGCAGCGGAGCCAGACCGAGCGCCACGAACAGGTAAGGAAGACTGACTGAAGAGAAACTATACATCGAGAGGGACCCTCTGAAGCCCTGAAACAGAGGGAAACGCAATGTAAGAGAGAAAGCTGAGCTTGTGGGATGAAGTGAGACCAGGCACCCAGTACTGAGAGCAGAGGTGGTGAGCAAAGGACACTAAATTGGGTAAACGTATTGTCGAGGGTTCTGACGCGGAAGATCCTGATTTGATTTGGGCCTCATTTCCCCGTAGGGCACGAGCGGAAGATCTTACACGGGAACGAAGAAAGCAGATCGGCGAACGAACGGTCTACCGAACAAGAAGTAAATCATACGGGATATAAGAGGATCTCGGCCGTCGTAGATAGAAGAGAGAAAGCGGGGCCACGCGTCTGCATATGCCGAATTCCCTGAAATGGGTGGTCCTAGGGAAGGTGGTGAGCAGAAGATTAGATTAGAGTGACGAGGCTTTCCAGCGCGCTTGAGTCAGCGTCATTCTGGAGTCGAGCATCAAATTAGATACTAGTGCTGCATCAAGCTGCAAATTTTTTTATACGTTAGAGTGATTGGGTTTTCTACTGCGTGAAGTCAATGTTCTTTAGACTGCAAATGGCAAAGACTGCAAATGGCAAAGACTGCAAATGGCGCAGGAAAGAAAAGGAACTCCTAAGGTATTGACGGGATGGGGGGAGAAGTTATAGGGTTGGGGTGTAGCGACTACGTCGACACTTCTCCCGCCGCCACCGGCCGTGGTGACGAGCGGACCTGGGAATACACAGCGGATCTGCACTCTCAGAAATTTCAGTACTTCTTGTTGAAGATGAAGGGGGAGGAGGGAGCAGGGTGAGGGTGATGGCACTACGCCGGCACCGGCTGTGACGACGAGCGATCCTGGGAAACACGGTGGAGAGAAGGTGGAATAGTGTGGGAGCGTAGAGACAACGAGGCCACTCCTCCCAACAGCACCGGTCATAGCGACGAGCGGAGTAGTAGTAGTTGGAGTAGTTGCTTCCGTTTTCCACTGGAGTCCCAACGCGAAGTTAATGAAGGGGATAGCGACGAGCGAACCTGAGCATACACAAGAGATCTTGCACCTTCAGAACCGTCAGTACACACTCGTTGATGATGAAGGAAGAGGAGGGTACAGGGTGAGGTAAGGAAGTAGAAACTACGACAACCCTACCATATCACCGAGCGATCCTGGGAAAGCACAAAGGATCTTGCACTCTCGAGATTTCCAGCACTCCCTCGTTGAAACAGGGAGGAGGGGTACAGGGCGGGGAAGTAGAAACTACGCTTTCCCTCTGTGTAGCAAGTAATATTAGCAACACACTAGGGATCTTGCATTCCCAGAATTTCAGCAATCCTTAGTATTGTCGGATCGCCGATCAATTGTCCTTGTGTGCGACCAACAAGAAGTCACAGTTTTAATAAACAGGTTGTTTGAACTGTTTCAGGCATCAAAAAAATCAATATACATTCGTGCTTCAAGAAAAAAATCCCTCTAAACACACGTTCTTGGTCCGGAAGTGAGTATCGTTTGCGGACCTATAAACGAGAATGATCAGACTGGTGAAGAGCCGGCATAAGTAAATGGTATCTGGATCACGAGCATGATACCTCTGAGGGTCTTTACCAAGGATACCAAAAAAATCCTCGATGGCTGCGCTGGCCTTTTGATGAGGGTGCTTCGTTGTGCCTGAATCACTGATGCCGTCGAAAGGGTGTGAAGATCTATGGACATTGAGCCTAAAAGCCACAGCGCTGGAACGCTACGGCGATGAGAGATGAGCACTGCTCCACAGGAAGCCCAATGAACATGTATGCCAATGAACGGGTAAACCTCTGGTTGCTAATCATTTATAGACCCCGCACGACGTATCACGGCAGTGTTAACCTCTTGAGGAATCACCCAGCTGCGGGTGTTAGGGTAACATTTTCGTAATTCCGCCCATTAAATTTTCACGTGAGTGACGTTGTTAACACAATTATCAGGCTAACACTCTCAATCTTTCTATACGCATTAGTCCAGTAACACTTCAATTAAACTTCATCATTCTTCATCAAGGTGTTGTTCACCAACACTTCCAGAGCCCTTTTCCCCCAGCATGACCTCGGCCTCAAAAGAAGAACTGTCTGCAGTTTGCGGCCCCGCATCGGCAGAGCGTCTTGCCGTTGGCGAAGCCTCTCTTAGGAGTCTTGCGCACAGACAGTTCTAGGCTGCCTGTGTCGGTGGACGTCAGACGGGCGGGCGACTCGGATTCCACCGGGAGGTTGCTCTCCTCAGACCCATCTGATGAAACAACAACAACTAGTTCGTATTCAACGGTAAGCATGTCAAGTAATTCTGTGCACAAAACGCTAGATTTGGCAGTAATGCTATACTGATATTGAGTTGCTCAAGTAAATCAATATTTACCGTTTCAAATAAGTTATCAATTGAAATCCAAGAAAAGGAGCTACAATATAAGATAGGAGATAGATTAGCTTGAATGACGAGGCTTTCAAGCGCGCTGTAGTCAGCGTCCTTCTGGCGACGAACGGCAAACCAGCCACTGGTACGTCATCAAACTATCGCCAAAGTTTAGATTAGAAAGTGATTGAGTTTACTTCTGCGTCAAGTCAACGTCTTTTATGCTGAGAATGTCACAAGCATGTACAGGTGCCAAAATATGATACAAACCAAGATTGGTCACATAACAGGCAGCGCAAATAATTTAACGCCAATCGAAGAAAACTATGTTCGTCATTTCTCCAGAAGCATCAAATGATCAAATAAGAGATAGCCTTGACAAGAATAGTTGGGTTCAGTGTAACTTACTTACTAGGTATGATTCAAGTTTTTTCTAATCGAAGCTTCCGTCAGATTAAGCAAAACTAACAGCATCCCATCGGAATTCATGGGAGGTATAATTTAGTGATCAAAGATACTAGCGCAGGAGACCTTGGGATGAAAAGTGTGACTATCTTATGGAGTTCCTTAGCGGTGAAAAAAAGTTGAAAAGACGAATCACCGCCAATCACTCACTTTGAATGACTGTCGGAAGGTTCTGGGGCCGCGCCGAAGGAGAGTTGTAGTCGAAGGTCATCTCCTCGCCCTTTTTAATTTCTCGCGTGGAAAAGAGAGCCAGCTTGGGCATGTCAGGGTCCAGGCAGTTGACCCACACGTTGAACACGACCAGGTTTGGGTCGCACTGTCACCAATGCGCGATCAACAGATTAGTGGGCATAGCGAGGCACTTCATCTCAATGTTACAGAAACAGACGCAAGGCCAAATACCCCATTATGAGGTGGTCAAGGCACACCTCAACACAATGTTGGGAAATATGAATGCGCAGAAATATTCTAATTAAAAGATATAAATGTTCTAATAAAATATAACAGCTAAATTAATACAATCACTTTCATACGCATAAAAATAATCACTTTCATGCTCATAATAATAGTCACTTTCAGGCGCATCATTTTCCATTTGAACTTACCAAAGTACTCATTTCAGAACTGTCATTATACTGCAATTGAGCTACCAGAAGCCTTTTAGCTTTATTCGAATAAAACCTTTACGTTCAGGAATAAAAATCAGAAGTACTATAAAAACACGTTAAAAAATGTAGGGTAGAAAATATTTTATCATCTGCTAACTCAAAATCTTTGAAACTGCGTTTCTCTGTTGTGCACAAACAAATGGACTCACAGAATGGTTGATGAAGTGCGAGACGTTGCCGTATTTGGCCGCGTCCACGGTGTAAGGGTTTAGGTCGCCTTTGTTGTAGTCCAGGTCAAAGAGGTACGTACATCCCCTGGCGTCTGGTAGAAGGGATGAGCAGTTGGTATGTCACCCCAAAACTCGTTGATTCGAAAAAATAGGAACCCGTGAAGCAGTCGACAAAAAAATCGGGAATTCAATAAATCAAATAAGCAGGTACCAAACTAACTGATTGAAGATCAGCAACTGAAAGTTCAAAAGAATATATTGACGCATACAAGCTTGAACAAAAAATATTAATTAGCTATTGAAGAGAATAAGCGAGTTCATCTCGCACAATTATTACGTTACACAATATTTTCATGCTTCGTGAGTGATGGACAGTGGCTAATGACAGTGAGTCATTCTCAGAGACAAGTAGGTTTTGATCTAAGCTCGATGGCAAACCAGTGAATGCATTGCCACTTATCGCTCAAGAGACTGTGATTAACGGAAATAAAGTCCTAAGTCAGGTACTCACGAAGAGTATTCCGAGTATACTATCAATGTAGCTATGTTTAAGAAAATGTAAAGAAACTAGTCCTCAGATAACACTAATTTTCGCATGATAAATGCCAAGTTATTTCATTATGAAGGCCTGCTTCTTGGACGAGCAGACGTCAAAGTAGTACCACATTCAGTAACGGCCAGCCGCCGAGAGTGCTCCGATCACCGAAAGCCTGTCACATAAAAAAAAGGAACCATTTTCTGTAGTTATCTGTATTAGTAATCTAGGAGCCTTGAACTAAGAATACATCCATCTCGCATTAGAGTAGTTACTAACTTCTCTATCGAATCGTTACCGAACGACCCAGCACTCACCGTATATCTGTCCCCTCCTCTCGGCCTCCTCGGAACTAATGACCTCGCCAACATACTCCGTGACGAAAGAGCCAGCGCGGATCATCTCGCCCGCCTTCACGCCCCAGCCACGGTTGTTTGAGGTGCGGAAGATTGTGAGCTGCACAGTGCGCCCCTTCTGCACCACTCTGTTGAGGCATGTGCCAGACTTGGCGCACGCACACGCCTTGTTGCACTCGTAGATGGCCGTGCCGAGAGACACCTGGGGATGTGGCAGTTAGGAATGAGTTGTACGACACTACAATGTCGGGGCAATTAGCACCACAGTTGTTTGCAACCAGGAGGTGTGACAGTAGCCAGACGTAGCCATAGTGTGTGATGCCAGCAAGTGGAAATTGAAAACTTGTCTTCTAGGGGAATACCTCCCACCCCCGAATCTAGTTGTTGTTGTTTAACAGCATTTTTGCCCGAAACCATGATTGCCTACTGAATTGAGCGCCTGTTTTGTTCCGCGAGTAGTCACTGTCAGGCCGCATACGTTTTCCTTAATATAAGTCCTGATTTAGGTGGTGATTAGATTAGCTTGTGTTGCTTTTTGTTGGCGAGTCAGTCTGTTAAAGCTGTACACATTCTGAGATTAGTAGCATATAAGGTTAAAAACTTCAGGCCTAGATCAAAGGAGCTCTCAGGCACATCGTGGATCAACATAGTCGCACTTGTGAATTCTGTTTTAGGCCCGATGCCTCAAAATGTCTCCTGCTTGGATTGGCCGACTGGATTGGCATTGCCACTGCCCCTTTATTAAACAGCAAGCATAGTCCCAAAACGCTTTTTTTATATTACATTGCTGGTTGTCTATTTATTTGATCAACTTTTGCTAATGGTTATCCACATATCTACTCTGTAGCCATTGCTTGTTTTCCTTGGTGGAACCAAGTGGTTTTTACAGCACTTGTGACGCTACATTCATTTGAAACATCAATCGTCACACAGTTCTAGTCAGTAAAATAATGTAGTAAATTGAAATATTCATGTTTTTAAACATCAAACGCCCTTAATTACTTGCTGCGCAGTGTCGTTTAGTCATTAATTTGAAGTCAATTCAAATATATATATATATATATATATATTTGTAAACAATTTTAATTTTATAAATTATTCATCAACCTGGTTTGCACAGATTATATTTGCATACATTCAATTCAGAGATATATACATCATACAGACACTTGGTCGAAATCCCCCAGCAAGCGGGTGGCCGAGAGCAAGGCGCACCTCAAACTCGCACACCTTAGTCTTTTTTGCGCAAAAGGGTCCGGCTGGGGACCCCTCAACACACACTCCGGGTCATGAGTGCGGTTAGAGGTCAGTGTCGGCAGCATGGCCCGACAGCGTGACTAGTTTACCCCTGCCGCGTCATGATGACCGCCCCCCCTCCCTCGACCACGATCATCCCGTCTCCCAACGCTATGCCTAGGGCGGGAAAGCACATTAGGGCAGTGTCAAAACCCATCTGTTCACCACTCATGCCTATCCAGTGCACGCTTTCTCGCTACCTCCACACTCACGTCTCACCTTCCTAACGCCTGCTTCACACCATCCATCCACCCAGACTTCGCTCTCCCTCTAGGCCTGCGTCCACTCGCCTCTGACTTCATCATCTTTTTCACCAATCTCCCTTCATTTTCGCTCTCCCTCTAGGCCTGCGTCCACTCGCCTCTGACTTCATCATCTTTTTCACCAATCTCCCTTCATTCATCCTCACATGTGCCCGAACCATCTCATAACACGCGAATCAACTCAGTCCAACTTCTTCGCCATCCCTGTTCTGATTCGAACCACGTCGTTGGTGATCCGGTCTTTCAGCGACACTCCAGCCATGCTCTTCAAACATTTCATCTCAAAAACATTCAACCTTTTTCTCTCCTCTGCTCTCACCCCCCAAGTCTCAGTTCCGTACAGCACAGTTGGCACAACGACACCCTCATATAGCCCTCTTTTTGCTTCCATTCCCAACGTCCTGCAGCTCATTACGCTCTTCAATGCATCAAACACTTTACACCCCTCCTTCACTCTCGACTCCACCTCAGTTTCCACTAATTCAGTCTTCTCCGCATGGGAACCCAGATACTTAAAACACTGAACTTCTTCCAACAACTCTCCATTAAGAAGGACACTAATTCTGCTCGCATCGATAGTCCTTGAGCATCTCATAACTTTACTTTTACCCACGTTCACTCGAAGCTCCCTCCTCTCACACAATCTACCAAACTCAGACACTAGCCTACATAGCTTCTCCTCTGAATCCGCAACCAGGGCCGCATCATCCGCAAATAGCAACTGGCTCAGCTGCCAGCTCCGCCCGTTCGCTTCCAACAGCTCCAATCCACGATTCAGCACACTCGCATTCAACTGCCTGACCACTCCATCCATATAGATATTGAACAGCCAGGGAGACATCACGCAGACTCGTCTCAGTCCCACTTTCACTGAGAACCAATCACTCACATCGCTTCCCACATTAACACATGCTCGGCTGCCAACATAGAAACTCTGCACCGCTTTCAACAAGTGTCCGCCCACTCCATACAAACGCAACCCCTCTACAGCGTTTCCCTGTTAATCCTGTCGCATGCCTTCTCCAGATCCATGAAAGCCCAGAACACGTCCTTTCCTTTGCAAGGTACTTCTCACAGACCTCTCACTGCGAAAATCTGATCGGCGCACTCTCTACCACTTCTAAAACCACACTGTTCCTCTCCAATTGCGCAGTCCGTACTGTCTCTAATCATTTTGATCAGCACTCTCGCGTACAACTTACCAACCACACTTTATAGACAGATACCTCTCAAGTTGCAGCATTCACATTTATCTTCTTTGTCCTTATACAGCGGAACAATGCAGGCACTGCGCCACTCAATTGGTACCACGCCTGCCACAAAACACAGGTTCAATAACCTCACCAACCATTCGACAATCGTTACTTCACCCTTTTTCAGGCAGTCGGTCGCAACGTCATCCAAACCAGAGGCTTTTTCTGCATTCATCACCTCCACCGCCTCCTGTACCTCTTCCCTGGTAATGTCCGCAGTAAGACTTTCTCCCAAAACTGGCATCCAAGCACCACCACCCACAGCAACAATGTCAGCCTCTCTGTCATCCTCGACATTCAACAACTCATCAAAATTCTCAGCCCACCTCTGCCGTTCATCACCACTTTCCAACAACAACTGGCTAATTTCATCTTTCACCACTTCCTCCTTTCTGGTCTCCCCCTTTCTCACCCTCTTCACCTCTTTCCCGAACTTTTTTTTCTTCTCAAAATTCTGGCACAACAGTCTGTCCCACCTGGCATCAGCATCTCTTTTGGCTCTCCTCACCACGCTTTACCTAGGTTCTCCTCTCTTTATAGCCTTCATTGAATGACACCACCGACTTCACCTGCAATCATTCCTCAGCCTTTCCGCTTTTCCGTGCCACCGTCAGTTTAACCTTCTCGTTCCCCCACTCGCAACCTTTCCTTCTGCACCCCCCCACTCGGCGCTCACCACATACATTCTTCACACATCACAGCAACCCATCTCTTAACGTCTCCCATTCTTCCTCCACATCTCTCAGGTCCTGTCCTCTCACGGTCATATTCTTCTCTCAACGCCTGTTGGAACTCCTCAGCTCTGTTTTTCACATTCAGTTCTCTTACTTTCACTACCTCTCTTCCTCCTCCCACACTTTTGTAGCCCTTCCAACTCTGCTCCACTCTTAATCTATCTTCCACCAGCAGATGGTCAGACACTCCTCCACCCACCCATCTCCTCACCCGCACATCCAGCAGCCTCCCCACCACTCTCCTCGATATCAGCACAAAATCCATCAGCGCTCTCTCCATCACTGCACCACGGGTCATCCACGGGCAGTTGATGCATTGCCACCAAAGTGGTATAGTAACATTTTTGTGGACATCAGAGCATTATTTTGTGTAGTGTGTCCATGTCCCACATCTGCACTTTATTGCGCCAACGCGGCGCGTGTAAGGGCGCCCGCAGATGGGACATGGGTATGTGCTGAGACCGAGGCTGGTTTCTATGTCACCGGCTTAGAGAAGAAGGGGAGGAACGTTTGTGTTTGTTCCCTTCACCCTAGGGAAAAAATGTATTGTGTTGTGGCTCTGGTGTCCGGTGTTTTGTTGGTGGGCCAGGGCAGCACACAGGCCGCGTCCATGCCGACGCCAGCGACGTGAATGGGGTAGAGGGACTTCTGTAGAACGTCGTCCGATGTCCGACGTCCTGATGCCATCGCGAGCAGGCCATCTTGCGACGGTCTGCCCGGCATTCGGAGGCTCCTGTTCGATGACAATGAAAAAAAAGTCTTCCGTTACGGAAGAGAATGTTGGCTAGCTTGTCGATTTTGACGACAAATAGTGACACTGAGGACACTTCTCTGAGGGATGTCCATTTCTTGCGGAGAAGATGATGACAATGTCGCCGACCTTGACCGTGAAGGTGAGAAAGCAGAAAAAGCGGATATAACGGTGAAGGCGGCCTCTCAGGTCTTTGCAGCAGAGATCCTTCAACGATACCTGAATTCCATTCGTCATACGCTCTTTCGACGTCGAAAAATATGGAAAACACAAGTTCCCTTCGAACGAAAGCCTGTCAAATGTCTGATTTTTGGCGTACAAGGTGGTCCGCGTTGAGTGGCCTTGCAGCCGCTGCACTGGATGTTATTGAGGCCTGCATGCATTTCAAGGTAGTCAACAAGGCGTGAGTTTATCATTCTTTCCATCGTCTCACAGAGGACGCTAGTAAGGACAATGAGGCAGTAGTTACGTGGGTCACTGTCCATTTTTCGGGTTTGGGTATCAAGATTATTACAAATTCCCGCAATTGATGAGGAAAAAATTAGTTTGAATAAAATATGTTTGACACTTATGGAAGATACGCAAGAGCACCTTTAGGGAAATGTTTGATCATATTAATGTGCACGCGGTCAGGCCCAGGTGAGGTTTTGTGGGTATGGTCTATAGCATGCTAAAGTTCGTGGAGAAAGTCTAGTTGTAGAATTATTCGTTTGTGGAGTGAAATCAATGTGTTCACTTTCTCTCAAGTTGTTGTCCAGTTGGTAAGAACCTATGTTATTTTTCAAATTGCGATAACTGGCAAAAAGTCTGTGCTAGTTTATCCGCGATTTCCGAGCAGAAAGAATGAATGGTGCCTCTGTCTGACAAGATGCGGATAGGTCGCTCGGAGCGTCCCTGGGTACATTGATTTTTTTTCCCACAGTAAGAAGAGGGGGGTGATTCGGTTAATTGTGACTAATTAGGTCCAGCTTTCTCGCTTCTTCTCCGCTTCATGTATGCGGAGTATGGCAGATACCCCTTTTCACACAATTTGGTTCCTGCGGACCGTGCGCTATGGAAGGTTGGTTTACTTGCTACCTTTCACGCCTGACTCTTCCTTCATGCAACTGCTGGCACAACCACGTTTTGAGAAAAATGGTTGAAGATGAATATATTGGGGGATGCATGCGGCAGCTGCTCTTTGAAATTTCTTGTATAGATGAATGAAGAGGTAGTGTTTCGAGGTTTCGCCGGGAATGCCATCAATATTGTGTCACGCGATATGTGCCGAGTTTTCCACCACCGCTGTCTTTCCGATAGTTGAATTGAAGTTCAAGTACAGCGTGATTGTTTAGTTGGTTGGTGAGGAGTAATACAATGACTAGGTTATGGTCACAGTCGTGTGTTATAGGCAGACTCCCCGAACAAGTTGGGTGCCAGTGTGGGAGACCATAAGGCTAAATCGATGGCAGTTTCATTTTCGTGGGTGATTCGGGGGGGTTGTCAATCATTAAGAAGAACTGGATTGTGGATGTCTATGGTGTTAGTCACTATCGTTCCCTTGTGGTATGTTCTCACGGATCCCCACATTTCGTGGCCGCAGTTGAAGTCTCCAAGGAAGAGAACAGGGGAGGGCAGTTGGCTAAGTAGTCCAAGCGTTTTGTGAAGAGAGATCGTGGCCTTGTGACGAGTAGATCGATGCCAATGTTATTGATCTTGAAACGCATATTTTCACAGAGATAGCTTGAACCATCCTCAAGGGAAGGAGGTGGTGAGATACGCTTTGGTGGATCGTGAGTGCCACTCCGCCACGTGCAGGCACATTATTGTGATCTTCGCGGCGACGTACGACATATTGAGTGATTGTGAAGATGGCAGTCTCTCGGAGTTTGATCTCTTGGAGACCTATCACCAAAGGTTTAGGGGCGGAGATTAGGGATAGTAATTCGTCTTTCTTGTTTATATGTCCATACGAGTAGCACTCAAGTATTGTGCTGCTGTTCATTCCAGGCGTTTCACGCTCAGACCTTGATGATCTGGAGTGGTCACGTGGTTTGCAAGAACTTTCGTGGGCCTCGTGTCTTTGAGTTTGCTCAGGGGGGCTAGATCGAGAGCGCTCGCGGCTGTGAGTGCTTTTGTAGGAGGAGGTAGTCGAGGATGTTCGTTCTTTGTATTTGCTTCTTAGGGCAAACGTGCTTTTTTGTTATGGAAGTCTTTTCAACTGTATGGTTAGTTGTGTAGACAATGGGATATTGGGGTCAAATGAGGAACGTGATTATTTAACGGTTTCGAGTAAGAGTTCTTGGTTGGAAATTTTAAACTTGTCCTCAAGCAGGTGATGAGCGTTCTCACTAGTGATGCTTTAGAGACGGGCACGCGAACAGAAGGTTGAATCCCACACTTTGGGTTTTGCTGGGTGAAGCTTGGTTAACCCTTACACCCTCTGCTGGGCTCCTGAATCCAATTTCTTTAGATTTCGTTCAATTTTGAAAAATCGGACACCATTTTAAAGGTTTTTGTCCCAGCAATACTCCTAAAGTGTTCGTTTAGGCGTTATCTAGATGATCCCAAGGCCATAAGACTGTAAACTATTTAGTAAGTGCGCACCATCGGCCGTGGTCTCTAGAGCCCAAGCCCTGTATAGTAGCCGGCACCATCTACTGGGCCCCGGAATCCAATGCAAAACTCTTGCCGCACGCACCATCGGCTGTGGTCTCTGGAGCCCAAGCCCTGTATAGTAGCCGGCACCATCTATTGGGCCCCAGAATCCGATGCAAAACTCTTGCCGGGCGCGCACCATCGGCTGTGGTCTCTGGAGCCCAAGCCCTGTTTCGCGCGCATCATCGACTGTTTACTCTGGGGCCCAGCTAATACAGTATAATAAATGTGTAATACAATGCATGATTTTATACTTATGTATTTGTATGTTCATTTATATATTATTTGATTCTCTTTTCCAAGTAATATATAAGAATTGTTCAGTTTGCCATGTTATCAATCTTATGTTCTTTGTCTCTTTTCCCATTCATGTATCCTACACTCATTACATAGTTGCACATCATGCACGAATAAATAACACTAAACGCATGTGCTAATATATATATATATATATATAAATGCACTTGCATGCTCGGCTATCATTACCTTTGTGATTTTTGTGTACTTGGTTTCTGATGTCTTTTATTCTCTTTCCTTTTTCACATGTAAATTAAAAAATCCAGATTTTTAAGAATAATAATATTAAGTGATACAGTGATACACTTGCACCAATGACTCCTAAAACCTTGTCGTGTCTCAAGAGGAGATAGAGAAAATTACAGAAATAGACAACTCCAATATTGAGTATTCTGAAGACGACGACGACGACTTCCACACTGACACGGTCTTTCGTTACGACAATGTTGAGGACGGATATGCTGAAGGGCCTATTAAATTCATCCGACAGCACCTTCCGCGACTTTCGTAGTCTCGTGTAACTGTATAAGAGCCATTCTCATTACCAGACAGTTATAATAATCAATACGTTGACTTGGACGTTGTCCAAGAACCTACGAGTGATACTATGCAAGCTGCTGTAGAGCCAACTGTGGAAGCCATTGTTGTTGAGGTTGAAGTCACGGCGGTGAATCACGAAACAGCCACTTCTGAAGTCACTACCAGCACTCTTGTCCTCCAGGAACCCTCAGCTACTGACATTGCTGAAAGTGATTCAAGCAGCGGTGTGACAAACAAGACGCCTTATGTAATATTTCCTGGAGAGGTGCTTTCTCGGCACCCATCCAAGAGAGTTGTAAGACTAGGTGTTAGCCAGACCACTCACTATGATCAAGTGATTCAGACAACAACAACCTTACTGAATTTCATTCTCCACCCAACACCGTAAGGGTCAGACAGAAGAAAGCTTTACCGAAAAAGGCAGTGAAGGGAAAGGGGAAAGGAACGACCAAGGGGGAAAGAGCCAGTCAAGGGTCAAAGAAAGGGCATGATTCCGGTTCAAAAAGAACTTCCGAATGAAGAAGTTTCTCATGAGGACGTTGGCGAGGAACAGCAGGAGGCAGTACAGCAGCCAGAAAGTCTGTTTCCAAAAACAGTACCGGAGATAATCTGGCAACCAGAAGACACAGAAGAAATTCTATTGAACCTCTGTCATTCAATCCTGTGGACCCTGGTCTGTCAGCTGACGTGCCAGAGTTTTTTACTGAATTTGAGGCGGTGGAGCCCTTTCTTCCCGCTAGGTTCTTTGAGACGACGACTGAGAACACGAACAGCTACATGAGGAAGGTTCTTGGCCTGGACGCACCCGTACCCGATGACGATACTGTTGTAGCGTTGGACTCTGCCGACGAGACCCAAGAAGTGCATGTAGAGGAGTCGCAGCCGGATATCCATGTTCCTGAAAAAGCAGTGACACCTGTTGCAGAGGCAGATACGCCTGAGGGTCCACAAGAAGGTGCCCCACTTTCGGAAGTACCTGTGACACCTACTGCAGAGCCGCGTCGCGTTCCAAGAAAGCGAGGGACTCCCAAACCTCCATCTCCAGTGAGGGCTGACGAGATCCGAGTCTTCTTTGGTATTCTCCTGCTGATGGGCCTACTTCCTCCGCGTGAGCTAAAGGATTTATGAGGCTACGACAAACCGGCACGGAATCCCATGATTGCGGAACCAATGTCGCACAAACTGTTGGAGACCATCCTGCGTTTCTTGCACTTCGTTGACTGTGAGACCTTGCTTCCCAAGACGCATCATCTCTACCCCATTGCTCGGTTGCTACCAATCATCGACGCCTTGTCTGATAGTTCAGCGAGACTCTAAAAGCCGGAGTCGAAAGAGTTGGCAATCGATGAAGGCGGGATGCCTTCCAAGGGGATGCGTATGTTGCGCAGTATAACTCAAGCAAACCGCACAAATATCACAAAGACGTATAAGCTTGTTGAGACGGTTACTGGCTACATTTGCGGTTTCATTGTGCACGGTACCCATCTCATGCAAGTCAGCAATGAGATCGTTTTTTCCCTGATACGGGGGATAGGATACATTAGGGAAACTGATGGCTATTTGTTGTATACGGACAGTTTCTACACTAATCCTAACTTGTTCCGGTATCTGCGTAATGTCATGGGAATAGACTGCACAGGAACATGCCTTAAAAATCGCAATCAGTTCCAAGCTTTCCTTCGTTGTTCCTGTAAGACATCGAAAACAACGCACACAAGATAGATTGATGGCCAGGTCATACTTCCGGGAGACTTCAGGGCAGCTACTTCAATCGATGCTCATTTGGCCATGGTGCAGTGGAGGGACAAGAAAATAGTTAATGTGTTGACAAGTGAACATCAAACTCAACCTGTTGAAACTGCACCGTTCACTTGCTGAGGTAAATTGCGGCACGAAGCAAAGTTGAAGAGTAAGAGAGCCAGCCGATTCAAGAAACCCGCACATGGGAGTCGACAAAAATGATCAGATGGAAGGTAACTACTTCATGTGTCGCACGAGCCGCAAGACGTGGAAGAAGCTTGCCTTGTATTTTATAGGTCACGCAGTCATCAATAGCATGGTGATCTATAGAAAAAGGTACCCTGGCACGTACCCAGTGGAGCGATCTGGTGACAAGAAGTTCAGGTTTGCCCTCATCAACTCCCTTCTCTCTGCGGATCGGCCTAACACTTCAACGTACAGACCTACATCCGAACACCAACCAGATGATTCTAGAGGTATCTTACACCAGATTGTCACTGTGCCACTGTCGACAACTTCGTCAAAACGAAAGCCATCCGCGCAGCAGGAACCAAACGAACCAACCCCGTCTACAATTGGGCCCAAACCACACAAGCCCCGGGAGTGCACTAGACAAACCTGATGCATGCAGGGTTGCTCTGGCAGGACAATATATAGGTGTCTGCCACGTGGCAAGTCAATGTGTAATCCCGTTTGCTAAAACAATATCCACAAAAAGCTTTTCAAAAACTACACTGATAAAGGAAATGCTGATGCATTTCCTTTATCAGTGTAGTCCTCAGACACCAACAGTGATAGAGAAGATGAACGTGATGTGACTGAAGGTTGCCCTCGAACGCCTTTGACAAGATCGGCAGCGAGGAAGCGAGGACTTTCGTCCCCTCTGGAGAGTCCGGTGCCACGAAAGAGTAAGCGTCCTTCCGGCACGGATGGCCAGAAGTAGTCTGCTCCTTTTGGTTGACTGACGGACAGACTGACAGATGGAGTGACTGACGTATTGGAAGTTGAATACATACATATAGCTGGGGACTATTAAATATAATCACAATGAGCAGAGAGAGTGCAGGATGCCAGATTAGGTTAGCGCGTAGACTACAGGGGATCCATGGCGCATCTATGAAAAAGAGAAGGTGTTGATGATACGCAAAAGAAATACAAGATGACAATAATTATAGGAATGCTAGGTAAGTTAACATTGTTTTATTGTTGCTTTTATGCTAATATATGACAATTTATTCATTATTTTAAAATGTTCTGGTGAGTTCCGGTTTTGATGTTTTTCTTGTTTGTTTTTTCCTTCTAATTTTCAATATTTTATAATAACTTAACCATTGCAGCTACACAGTTGGGTATAAAAGACTATATATGGCTAGAAGCACGTTATTTACAATAAAACAAACCGCATGTCGAAATCTTTTTTCAATCAAAAGATATATATTATAGGAACAAAAACTACTTTTTTCATAAATTGTGACCAAACGGGTCGTATCAGCAAAAAAATGTCAGGAGATCGATTCGAAAGAGCGCTGAAAACCTTTTTAGATCACCAGGATCGTTCATTTTTAGACCGTAAATAAAAATTTGGCCAGAAATTTTCGATTTTCAAAAAGTTACGATTTTGACAGAAAAAAAAAATCGAAATCTGATTGCGCTATTGGAACGAGCACGGAATCTATATAATTTTTCGTTATTACAGATTTATTGTATGTCTTCAAACAAAAGAGATACGGATGTGTAAAGTTACCCACCAATCAAGGATGTTTCTGAGAAACAGCAAAGGGTGTAAGGGTTAAGATGGGCAGAAGTTCTACGTTCTGACCTTGACGAGCTTTTGATCGCGGGCTGTTGCTGATCTTATTACTTTGTGGCGGGTGGGCATTATAGATGTCATCTTTTCGCCTTTTCGTTTTGTATTAGTGAGCCACAGTGCGTGGTCGACTGAAGGGGAAGAATCCATCACGGCGTCTTCCTGGGCACCGGTGGCTTCATTGTTAGGGCCACTTACCTCTATCAGAGAGCGGTCGCTGGCAGGGTGCGATGGTATAACTGCTAGGGAGGGGTGATGAGATCTTGTTACTAGGTTGTGTTGACGACGTGTGAATATCGTCTGAGGGGTTAGGTTTACTTGTTGATTGAACTGCTTCGGCATAATTGAAGAGTTGGGTGTTCGTCGTGCCAGGTTTGAACAGCTCGTTCCCGTATGACTCTGCAGTCGTTTTGTATGATAGTCATTTCATTTTGGTCCATGTGCAGTCGCCATCGGCTGCCTCGTGGAGGCATGAGCGGTGGTAGCACGTAGGCTGCAAGGCATTGAGGTCTCTTCTGTCGTACTTTCCGACAATCTTCTTAAAATGTTGAGGTGGGCATACAGTATTTTATGACATGGCTGTATTCAAGACATTTCTAATGCATTGCAAGCCCTGTCGCAACTGGGTAAGTTTTTGTTTTACCCCGTTCACCTGGGATTATTCTGAATTCCGGTGCGTCAGGTCTTGGGAAGGTGATTTGGTATGCGGTAGAACGAGTTTCGTGATTTGATCCATGTTGTTAGAGAAACTTTGGTAACTCCTTGTTCCTTTGCTAAACCTGCAGCAAAAGCTTTCAGGTCAATTGTGGGGGTGTAGCAGGCCGTGTGCATAATTCGTTACGTAGCGTTGAAGGACGGATGTAATTGAACATTTACTTAGTGTTTGTCTCAGTGGTTAAAATTTTGTCAAGCGTTGCTTGTTCGAGCTTTCCGACATGGGCCAGATACTTCAATCCCTGTTGGCGGACGGTTCCCGGTTTACCTCCCAATTGTAAGAGTGAGTCCATCACAATGAATGGATTTGTTGAAGTCGTAAATTTGCTTGCACCGCTATCTATGAGCGGGGGAATGACGCCTATCATTTCTCCTGGGTGAGGGTGTCAGCCTTGAAGGCGTGCATCGAGGCTATAGCCTCTCGTTGCCCGACCTTGTGGTCTATCTGGAATTGAAAAACTTCATTTTTTTCATACTGGCTGCAGTCTTTGTGTCCCGTGAGGTGGCTGGTAACTTTGCTGCATATGCTTTCCCGCCCTTGGTGCCTCGTTGAGAAACGGGATGGTCGTGAGTAGGCAAAGGCCCGGTTATTATGATGCAATCTTGCAGCAGGAGTAAACCAGCTACCGCTTTCAGGCCCTGCTACTGGCACTGATATCGGATTTCACTCCTGACCCAAAATGTGTTGCGGGGTCTCCTGGCTGAAACCTTTGGCACCAAACGGATAAGCTTGTGTCAGTCTGACTGAGTATATAAGAGGAGTGTTAGGTTTTCATTGCCGTCGGCCACCCCCTTTTTTGGGGGATTCGTTGTAACAAGTACACCAAGTTTGACTAATTTGTTTGTGCATAAATCAACAGCCAAAAACTAAGGGGGACCCAGCGGCCACTTCATATTCCCATATAGCTGCATTAACCATCGCGGATTAGTCGTGGGGCAACCCAAAGGCTTAGCAGCACCTAAATTATTAGGCTAAGCCCAATGGTATTGCTGCTGTGTACCTAATCTCTAGTTCTACTAGAATTGTATTGCTTCATTACATTGAAGAGACCCTACATGAGCTGTGCAACATCGAGGAAGCTTCTAGAGTTATCCGTCATCCATGAGATTAGCCAAACTTTCATAACCTTACCATGAGAAGTGACAAATACAATTCAACACACCATTAAGCGAGTACAATATCTGAGTATCACAAAAGCAAAAAACAAGCGTCTCACCTTCAAGCGTCCTTGCTTGCTGTAGCAGCCCATCTGCTTGGCACAGCACGAGTTCTGGGAGTTAGCGCAGTCGGTGCACTCGCAGTCAACACAGCATTGGGCGAGTACAATATCTCGGTATCACAGAAGCACAAGACAAGCGTCTAACCTTCAAGCGTCTAACCTTCAAGCGTCCTTGCTTGCTGTAGGCAAAGTAGCTGCCAATCTGCTTGGCACATCACGAGTTGGAGTTAGCGCAGTCGGTGCACTCGCAGCCAACACAGCATTAAGCGAGTACAATATCTTGGTATCACAGAAGCAAAAGACAAGCGTCTTACCTTCAAGCGTCCTTGCTTGCTGTAGGCAAAGTAGCTGCCCATCTGCTTGGCACAGCACGAGTTCTGGGAGTTAGCGCAGTCGGTGCACTCGCAGTCAACACAGCATTAAGCGAGTACAATATTTCGGTATCACAGAAGCACAAGACAAGCGTCTGACCTTCAAGCGTCCATGCTTGCTGTAGGCAAAGTAGCTGCCCATCTGCTTGGCACAGCACGAGTTCTGGGAGTTAGCGCAGTCGGTGCACTCACAGCCAACCATCGGGTCTTGAGGGATTGTGATGCCGGGTCCCGCCTCGGAGAGAAGGTCAAGTGTCGCAATTACTCATTTAATTTGATTCCTAACAGCACGTAAAAGTTCGTCGAGTTTGCTACAAGATGAACCCATTAAAAAATGTACACCTCTTGTCCAACCTACGAAGGAAAACAACAGCTCGAGCACAATTTGTCTGCTGATTAGGCAAAGATTGCAGCGGATTTCCTTAAGGGAACACGTAACATAAATCGAAACATGAAAACTTAAAGGAATTTATTTAGCCACTTGCTGAAGTTGGTATCCAAAATGATGGACTCCAGCTTGCTCTGTTACTTGTAAAAACAAATGTGAACAACATTTAATAATGATATTCAAGATAAAAGATGAAAAGTTTCATAACTTTCCCAAAATTGATTCCACAATACCAACCTGTGGCGATGGTGCTATAGTAGTTTTGAACACAAACTTGTGTCGGCAAGTTTGTTAAGCCAACAGTCATGGCAACCGTCGAGCAGGGGCGGGGGGGGGGGGGGGGGGGGGGCGTGAACAAACTTACGTATCAGGTCAACTTAAAGTTAACGGCAGAACATCCTAACCTTCCCAATGGGAAAGGGTCACAACTGAAGGACATATCATTGAATAGAAGCAGTTTTTCTTCCTGAAAATCGCTTTGCAAACGTACAAGAGATCAAATTAAAAAAAAATAGTACTCGTCATCACAGTACTCCACACAAGATTTT
>SDVV010002094.1:0-23783 GCA_016164225.1 Gammarus roeselii | reverse complement strand
TATGAATGTTGGCACACAATCTGCAAAAGATTGATAAAACTACAGGGTCAAGTGGTTAGATTTGATAAGGATGAAGGTTAAATCAACGAAAAAATAATACCTTATATAAGTATGAAACGGGGAATAATGTGCAATACTTGGTAATTTTAGATTAGAATGAGTTAGGATTATGACCATCATTACAGACCTTCAGTGAAAAATGTTGAAGTGGATCTGGTGAATGGTCGAAAAAGTCAAATATTCTGATTGGGAACGCAGTTTCATAACAAAAGACTGGATTAATCAAAAACTTCTAAGTGGCTAAACTGCAAACGAAATACAAACATTTATAAAAGTAAGACTTGCGGGAATAAGCATGTAGCAAAAACCTGCGATTGGATAACATAATTGAGATGTACGTTCAATTATTGAAGAATTTCAACACAATCCGGTAGAATAGTTCTCCAAGGTAATATGAAACCGGACCCAAATCCATTGTAGAGAGGGGAAACACACCAATTTTTAAAATAATTTCATCAAAATAAGTGTATTTTGTACCCAACGTCTCAAGAAAATAGGCAAAATTTATATCGAATACAAATATATTCCTATGATATCAAATCAAAAATATACACCAACATCTAAAAAAAATAGCTAAATAAGATATTCTACTCTACCCTAAGCAAGAACGAATAATTATTATATACGGTGTATCCTACCGCACTCAGATGATGAAGCCTACTCCAATATCCGACGTGATCTGGTTCATGAATAAGATTGTATGCTAACATAACAGCCATACCGAAAAAAACTGACATTTAATGCTGAGTTAATGTGAAAAATGTTATGTTATACTATCATACCATTCAAATCTATAATAAATTCCTAGACCTAACTGATGCTATACCTCTGGGAGTACAAATCCAAGCCTACTGTGTCATAAAAATGAACTCTATAATGCTTTACTAGGTAACTTCTCAGCAATCTACCAATGATATATAACAAATTTAGAGGTAACTTACAGTCATGATACGATGCATCTGTTAACCCATCGTCTCTGAACAGCCTCGAACAGAGATACATCCCGTTGAACATGAATGAATTCCAAAAAATGACAACCAAAGAGTATAAACCACCGCTACACAAGGACCCATCCATCCAGTAAATTATCATCTAAACGTTAAACTACACATTTGCTAGGGATCAATGATGAAAATTCCACAAAGATGCAGTATGGACATACACCTCTTAAACATACAATCCTATGATTCTCGTGAAAAAAAAAACATAACATCAGGAACATATATAAAATAGCTAAATAAGGTTCTCAACTCTGCTATCATTCACATAAAAATTGTACTACATTATGGTATCCATCCTAATAAATCAGACCATTTACACAAACAAGCATAAACAGAATGAGCTTTTGCATAAGGGTCTCACTAACTCCTCCTAAATATTGAAGAATGATCGTACAATAAACATACAATACCCTAACAGCAAGACCAAATTTGTAACGAATCGTCTGTTCTATATCTATAATAACTACGATAAATATTGTATCAGGATGAAAGAAGATATATAAATCACTGTAAATGAACAAAATGTAACTAAATTAGACCTGAAATAATGTTCTATATTGTAAACACAAACGTAATATATTCTAAATTGTATAAATAACCAACAGATTGCATTGAAGATGGAAATTCAACAGAGGAGCTACAAAACTGAAAGACCTATACTAAACTCACGAGATAAAACAAAGCAAGAAGATTAATACTCTACCATACCCAAAACATACATTAAAAACGTAATGAATGAGAATGAACTAGCATGTAACCAAACAAACAACAAATGTTCATAAGATACCAAGACATGCAGGTGACACAACTGAAACCTAAAGTAAATACGGTATAGTACACACAAAATCTAATGAAATCAGCCTCAACATCATTCCATAACAGGGTTGAATTAACATCTCTCTAACTAAAGTAACCACGGTTTAATCGTTACAGATGTGTCATATATACATTTAAAACTACCACAATGATGCAACAACCAACCAATTATGCCTGAAATAGCTTGCTACATGGATGCTTCATGCCTAAAATACCCTAAAATACCTAAAACTGCATGAGTGAACTGATCGAAATTCCGAAACACTAAAAAATTCAACATAAATCTATCGATCATTACTAAGTATATATAATCTAATATTTTAACTAACAGTAAATCCATATCGTTCAGGTATTTTCGCTATTGGAAAAACGTGTCAATGGAATACTGATATAACTGTTTCAAAACTGGGTAATGCAATATGGGGTAGATAGATTCTCGACCGTAGGTGCTGCACCATCCCACAACACATACCTAAACTCGCCAATAATCATACTAATAATCCATACTAATCCTGTAGATAGTATTTACATAGGAAATAAATAGATGGGAAACACAGAATCTTGCCTGCAATCCTACCTTCAGGCTGGTACAAACAGGACCATTCGCACACTAAGGCTGGAAATTGAGATATAAGACATACCTACCATACTAATCCTATAAAAGAATATATAGTGATAAATGAACAAAACATATAGAAATATCCCAAGCCCGCACCGCTACGAATCCACCAATCAAGCATTGAATGAATCATATATACCACAACTAGGTAAGAAAACACACGTATTTGTTCACATAAAAAAATATAGAAATTTAATCCATACATTGATATATAACGATTTATACACTCACAACGTAGCAAACGTGACACGGAAACACATTTATAAGACAAGGAATAGGTATGAGCAAACTCACATAATCTTCCAGGAGCACATCCAACTTTTTGCCTCGGGGATCTCTACGCCCCACCCCCACCAGAATTTGGAATAACACTAATCCTACCAAAACCGAATAAATATATATATATATATATAACGAGCAACAGTTAGTGTCCGATTAAACTCCACTACAACCATATAAAGAAGAAAAAACAGATATATAAATATGATATTTATCAAAATACAGTACAAATTGAAATGTTCATAACATAAACCTTGCCAATCAAGGGCGCAAGCCTGCTTCCATCCCGCCGTTCCCCATCCGTCCCCTTTCCGGTCTCCCCCTAATCCCATCCTCGTCCGTTAGCTGACTTGGGGCACCAAACCAGTTCCGGTACCCTCCGCCGCCCGCCCCCTCGTTTCTGCGCACACCCCCGTACGGACCGGTTGAGTCAAGGTTGCATGCATCGCGTCCTATCCCGAACGGCTCTTTTATCCCTATCTATAATCCTTCACAGGGCGATATTCGCGCCACTTACTACTACTAATAACCGACCAAATATGACTGAAATAGTGTGCTACATGGAAGATGCAAACCTAAAATATCCTAAAATTTCCTATAACTCTATGAGATAACTATTCAAAATGTCAGAAAAACTACAAATTCAACATAAATCAACCGATCATTACTAAGTATACATAACACAATATGGTAACTTACAATAAATCCATATCGTTCAGGTACTCTCGCTATTGGAACATCGCCCCAATGGAACACCGATATATCTGGCTCAAACCTGGATAATGCGTTATGGGGAAGATAGATTCTCGTAACGAAGCTGCTGTATCAATCCAAAATACAAACATCAACTCGCCAACCACCTATAGATATTATATACATATGAAATAAACGACTGGAAAACACAAAACATAGCCTAGATTCAGTATCAAGCTGGTACTAAGCATCCAACCCCACCAAGCAACCTCTGAATTTGTCAAATATACGCCAACTAGATTGGAATACAAACATATATGTACAGAAAATAATATAGAATTATAATCCAGACATAAATATTTATTGATATAGAAACACTCAAAAATAGAAATCATGCCACGGAAATAACTGATATGACAAATAACAGATATGAGCAAACTCACCTAATTTGCCAGAGCGAATCCAACTTTTTGCCTAGGGGATCCCTACACCCACCCCTACAGAAACTTGTTATAACACTAACCCTACCAGAACAGAATATATATATAACAAGCAGCAGTCAGTGACCAGTTATACCCCAATACAACCATCTAAAGAAGAAAAAAACTATATAAATACAATAAATATCAGAATACAATAAAATGGTAAATGTTCACGCACCAAACCCGTTCCTGTGATACCGTGTGACTCCGGCCGACCCCTGCCCCACCGCTAATTAACCCCTATGTTTTTCCTTCACTAATAGCATATTCGGGACCCTTTTTACTACTGATAAGCATTACAAGACCAGTTTTCTCCATCTACTCTTCACGAAGACACCTGCTGTCAAGATCACTGATGACTGAACCATTACGCAAGTATCCATTTACTTTCTCCTTTTTGGGGACTTTAACAGCTACTACGAAATGTGAGGGTGCGAGAGATCTGAATCCGTGGGAATGATAATAGCTCACACCGTGGACGCGCACTGCCTGGTTCTTCCCAACGATGAACAACCCACCCGAATTACCCTCGAAGGCGAAACATCAATATAGCCATTAGCTTCACTACGTTGGCACCACAACTCATTTGAGGAGTCCTGCCTTCATCACATGGCAGTGATCATGACCATGTCATCATAACCCTCATCTTCAATCAACGTAACAATAGCTATTCAGAAGAACTCCGATTCAACTTTCAGAATGTCAATCGGGAGGAATACACAACACATATCGTGCCGCACGATGTGAAAGATATGCCCGATAGTATAACGTGACCATGTAAGCAGCCTCGGGCCTCAATATTCTCCGTCGAATTGCTTACCAAACCTTCACGGTGCCGTGAAGTAGGAGAAGCAAAAGGATAATAGAACAGGCAGCAAGCAGTCTATTGTCGTGAACGGTTTCGTATATGGCTTATTACTTGGAAAAAAACATTCGCCGAATTCCGCGAACTGAACCGTGAGAAAACAAAAACAAGAAAAGCTGGACCCTATCCATATACACTATCAATCGGGATACCCCTCTTAACCAAGTGTTCTAGAAAATTAGACTTATCCAAGGACGCCTCGAATGTCTCCCACGTTCTTTCGGACGCGGGTACCACATATCTTTTCGACTTGAAAATAGCCGTCAAACTTGCACAGACCTTCAACCAGATATTCCAATCAACATATTATACGCCGTTTCCGACGGGAAAAGGTATTACGGTTAATGTAAGCATATAGACTACACTCCCAGAAACGAATCAAATCTCACCCACAAACGAAGAAACAAACCTTTTTCCATCCACCAACTACAGTATGGTAAAGCACATATGGGTGGAATTTCACCTGCAGATGAATATGATCAACATCTCCCCGAAGGTGCCTTTGAGTACCTTACAGTCCCATCGAATCTCTGAACGTGCCAGCCAATGAACTCCCGCTCTCTCTTCGGCGTGCCAATCTCTCGCAAAAATGCTATTTCAAGACTAGGAGCCAACTCAACAGTTCAACCGCCAACAACGTCATCAACATTTCCGAGAAACGCCCATTTGAGGCCAAAAGAAATGTCTGTTCGTCAGTCTCTCTAAGCATGAACAACTTAGTGACTTCACCTGACATCACTCGCAAAGCCATTAAGCCTTCGTTCTTCGACCGAATTCTTCCAATCGGCACCTTCCTCCCTCCCCCTAGATGATCAACCCTCCGCCAATCAACCTTGACTTATAATTACACTTTAAAGCATCAACTCAATTCAATAAGTACCGCCTGGAATTTTCGAGGCTGCTCGAAGAACAATACCCAGATTTCTGCCACGTATACATTGACTGCTACAAAACCATCGACGAAGTGTGAGCTATCTTTTTGTGTGAGACAACCTCCCGTTCGGCTACTCTCTCATAAGAAGCCTGTTATCGCTGCAGAGCTGTATGCACTAGAACTAGCTATCTCGATCTTAGATACAAATCGCCTCACAAATATTCGCATACAGCCCAAGTGCCCTCGCTCGGCTCCCAAGTTTGTAAGCACACCTCACTCTACGATAAATGCAACACAACCCCTTCAAATTTTTCATCCCTACGGGGGACCTGCGATGACTCGCGTTGAGGCTCCGGTGAAAAATGAGGCCCAAATCAAATCAATTTAAATGTCCTATGAAAGCGAAACGGACAATTTCTGCAAGATCCCGGGTCACGCGGTAACAAGAGAATAAGAGCTCCCAGATTCCCTTGCCAAACTGGCGTCCAACCAGCATGAACAATTTATCGCGATTCACTTTCGAGATTGGTTCCTTATCATCAACTTTTATACAACATCACAATAGCAACAAGGCGGCCAAAAAATGTTTTCGGTTGAACCTTTAAGTGAAGAATGGGAAATAATTTTTTTCAACACGAGAGAGCAAGGAGTCATCTAAAATCTCCCTTCTGGGGGCTTGTGTTCACTCGTTTATCACCGGTGGTAATAGCCCCGATCCAAATCCTCGACTAGCTGTGCACGGTACACACATGAATAACCACAATCATCAAGTGAACGTGGACTCGGAACCGGCCGCACCAACAAGTCCTGTATGCCCTCAAAGTAAGAATCGGCGTAAAACACTAACTGATGCATCGCACTAGCAGCGGCTAGACCTACAAAACCTACCGGCAAAAGCTAATCGCGTACGCAAAAAATACCGCCTTTACGAGCTAATTTGAAATTCGAAAGGCAGTAGTACTTATTGTATCAATAAAAGAGTGGAATTGAGGACCTAATTGGAAAGCTAGGCATTAATACTTATAGATGAACTTCGCACAATACGGGAAGCGTGGGAGGCTCTGGTGGACTGGACCCCTCAATCTATTCCGTTAGGTTACTAAGCAATAATGAGACGCGTTTGATGTAAGCGAACTTCACCTTTCCCAGTGACTAACTCGCGAGAAAGCTACCAGCTGATGAAGCTTAGACGTGTTAATATCAGTTAGGCTCGAGGAGAATTAGGTTCGTTGCAATCAAATGCGCGGTAATATTGTTATTGTCGGGCAGTATCAACCATTGAATGTTGTAACGGATATTCTGTGAGAATTTTTGTGACGAAATTTAAGTGAATCTCGTTCAAATGAAAGCAAATGTTGCACAGGCTCATTGGCGAAGTACGTTGACTTCAACATTATTCTAGTGCTATATGAATTCATTGTTTTCTTGGGGTACCTTGCGATGACTCGTCTTACCTCCGGTGGTGATAGGCTCGTAATCAAATTATGGATCAATTTAGTCCATATACGTCATCATCCAATATCAAAAATTAATTAATTGTGAGTTCGTCATTGTGAAAACTGCAGTCCGTAACCAAGGCTCGATCGCTAGTGCATGAATGCGAGTCCAGCACGCAATGCACTCGGCAATCCTACACAACAAAAGTTGTAATACAAACTATCGTGCTCATTGTACTGTTTAGGTTAGACATACAATCCTCTTATCGGAGTGCTATATGTTAGAGCAAACTAACCTACCATATCGTGGGTGGACTGATAAGAATGCATTGTGATTTCCTCATCGACTTGATCGCGCGTCACAGGAATACGAGTCCCGAACGCTGTGCACAGGCGGTCCATAACGACCTAAAATGGTGGTTAAGGTTTCGTGAACATTGTATACTGTTGTGTTAATTCAGAAAAGGGCAACTAAGTATACCTGAGCACTTCGCACTTAAATCAATCTGTTCATGAATTTGTATTATTTAATTCTACAAACATGCTTTGTATCCAATCACATGGCTTAGCTACATACTTGCAAAAATACTCTAAATAATGAACCTCGTGCTTTGCTGGTGATTTAGCTGTCTTCCTCACATTTTAACGATTCCCCTGCGAGTTAATGAAGTGTTCCAGGCGCTTCCCTTTGGTATTGCATGATGCGCTTTACAATCAACGAGAGACGCTATTACAGGCTATTTCGACCAAGATGTCGAGAGCAGCTAGAGGCAGCTACTAACACGTTACCTGAGACCTCTAGTGACGCAGGCTCAATCATGCTAGAGTTATAAAGACACAAAAATCAATGGATTTATAGTGATAAAGTGATGTGGACATGAATGGAAATAAATGATTTAAATATTCATGGCTCTCTTCTACATTGCTCTCTAAGTTTCCTTCATATTCGTTGACGAATTAAAGACCTTGAACAGGTTTGAGCCCAGTCATGGACGAAGCTGTTGAAGGGCTGTTTTGTCCGGCATTTAGAACGAAATAAGCGTGAATATCCTTTAATACGCACAGGCAAAGAAGGATTGAAGATTTTGCATTTATTTGTTATGTCAGTTATATCTTTTGGTGCAGATTGTCTATCACACATATCTGAGATTTGATAGACAAAGTGTTTGAAGCCAGATGCGATTTGATCAATTATACCAATTATACTTCATGCCTGTCTTTGGCGTGTGGTTATCATAAAGTTTTCGTTGACAAAGAGTAAACCTAAGTTAATAGTGGTTAAAAAATCAGTCCTTGCAATTGGTAAAGATACAGACCCACAGCAAATCAACAAGAAGGGGGATGACGGATGGAGAGACTCATGGTTTTCTTTCCCTTGCGCTCGCGCATACAAAATCTTGTCTCTTTATCGGTATATGGACTACCAAGGAGCCATTCTCACTGCACCATGAGTAAGAACAAATATCAGTGTCCGCAGCAGGACACTACAACTATCACTGGTTTACCAATGCTGCACCAGAGGTTCGAAACCTTTCTCCCGTCCCCATTAATACCATCTTTTAATAAATAAAAATAAAAATAATCCATATTGGAGCACACGATGGCACAACAATGAATAAAAAAAACATTTCTATGATTACATTCAAAGTACGTAGCAAAAAAAACATTCGTGAGGACAAATCATGAGTGAAATAATTGACAACAATACATATAGATTAAGTTAGAGATAAGCGGGCCTAAAATACCTCTCAATAACATTTTCCAGACGAGTATGTATGCAATCAACAATGTTGAAGATGTTAGATACGAAGCCACCTGTCTGTGAACATATTGAAGTTCGCATCCCAACAATGACATCCACACGTATATAATTTGTCATAACATGTAGTTAGGAGTTAAATCAAATCATTTTATATCGGTATCTTTTTGCACCAGCGGTATTTGGTCTTATATTTTTTTCAATAGGGGTAGCTCGTATCCCTCAATGTCATATATTGCCTCAAAGAAGGGAATATACGAGTTTACAATTCATTTCTGGAGGCTGTATGCACTTTTTCTTGCTCGTACTCTCAGGCAATCAACATCATATTCTCCAAATACTTCTTGAGACACCAACCAGTCTCCTGGATATGTCATAGAATGTTACTCGCAGTTTGCTCATAGTCCCCCTCGAAAAATTTATATCAGAATGAGTTATAGTAGATAAGATCACAGAAAGTTTTGAAAAGTTGCAGCTTGACATTCGTTGTGCAAGAATTGTATATTCTGATGAGCTGTTAGCCAACCGCATTAAATTTTTGTCATTGTCCCATTGTCACACCGGTGGTGTCATTAGATGCCTCGATCAAAATAAACTGTCCACACACTCCAGCGAGGTACCGTTATGTACACTGTTCGTTCTGTAATTGTACCTTTGGTGGGGTCCTCCCACTAGCATACACACCGATTTACTGGTATTGGACTCAAAGTATGGTTTCCCGGTCACAGTCTCGCATATATATTAACATCATCAGAAGAGCATAGACAAATGGGTCGTCTGTATAGCCAAAAGAGAGTGCGTTAACACAGCAGCCGTATGCACTGTGACACCCAACACAGCTAAGAGATAGTCGATCATGTAAGCTGTCAACATACACATTGAAAAGGAGAGGTGAGAGCAGTCCTCCTTGCCTAATCCCATTAGTTGTTCGAAACGGGTTTTACATAGACCTTTCCCATTATTTTACACATTCATGCTGCTGGTACCAATATTTAGTAGCTTAACAAGGTGAATTGGCGCCCTTCTTGCCAAAACTTTTTTGAACGGTGTCTAATAATTTACACGATGAAATGCTTTTTTAACATCTAAAAAACAAAGGTACATAGGTGACCATCCACTGAAAAAGTAATTAATGGTCGGCTTCGATATGAAGACCGCCATTTCAGTCCCATGCTGAGGTTTCAACTCAAATGGGTTGAGTGTTGTACTCAGATAGTCGCCAAGCCTGTTCTGGATAACTATTTCTAGTAGCTTTGATGCAGCAGTAACAATTGATATTGGTCTGTAGTTACCTTCACCGGTCGCCCGTTTTATCTTCGATTTTTCTATAGGTTTTACGACAACATTCATTGGTAACTTAGAGAAGTAATTTATGTGTATGGCAGCCAGTGACGAAAATAGACATGACATTAAAAAGTTGAACAGGACCATACTTGAATACTTCAGCAGGTACACAATCCTTTCCCACAGCTAAGCCATTTTTTTAAGTTCATGACAGCGATCCTAAGTTACCACATATCAACATCATCATCACTATCCTGACTGAGGGCCTCATTAACAAAAAAGCGAGTTATCATCGTTGTTGACACTGTTCATTATACCATCGAAATGATCGCGCTACATCTCAGCAATATATCCCCCCTCCTGCTCTGCTATTAACAGATTGAAAACTGAGCTATCTTGCGGTTTTAGATTTTTCATTTCTTTCCAGAAATCAATGATCCGCCCCTAACCATTTTTTCTGATTGACTAGCTGCACGTAAATTATCCTCGGGTTTTCTTTCAGTAACGCAATGCGTACATGCAGGCATTATTCAATCGATGCTTATCATTGTACAATAGGCCTGCTCGAGGCTGACCAGCATCCCGCCATTGCACAAAAGCCGCTTTGCTTGCTTCATTTGATTCAGCCACATGCCTGTTCCACCCTGGCGTCCTGTGCCTTCCCCTTGGTGTTTGTTATCCACATACGCTGCTCTTCCAGTCATGTGAGCTGCACCTCATATACACTCGTACAGCTCGTCTACCTTATCTGTCAGCTGCTGCATGAATCCATAGCACCTCTGGTGGCTAGCTTTCAAGTTGAATGATAATTACTGAACAGAATATATATGAGTCCTAGCTATATCATTGAATTGTCAGTTAGTGGACTGTGTGACGGAATTTCCATTAACCATTACTGTAACTCACTGTGGTGAAAATATACGTGAGTTACTATCAGTAAACTGAGAGGAGCATACAATGATATTTTCCGAAGTTGATTGATATACTTAGAAGAACGAGTGTAAGTTTTGTATTCTGCGCACATGATGCTGCCTGACTTTAGGTACGAACTAGAAAAAATGCATATAGCCTCTTTTCCTGGAGGCCTTATGTAATAGTGAGGGCAACGAATTATTTTCAATAATAGAGAGGTGGGACACAATCCTAATGATGTATGAAGATCCCGATATTAATAGAAATAATGTTTGATTTATAGCTGCCTTTTCAGGTTGTGGGCCCATTGTACTTGTTTAGATGTCGGGCTAGGATACGTCCCTGATATGTTGGACGGAGGCTTTACCTCTCTAACATTGAGTTTTGTTATGTATATATTCATGTGGGAGAGTGGCCTAAAATACATCCGGGCGCGCTGGTCACTTACTCAACTTATGAATCTATGTCGCGTAATTCATCCCTACTTTGTCTTGTCTCCGTGTATGCTCTTTTAGCGCGTAATTTGAATGTATTGTAAGGAATGCTCTGTCAAACGTCTTCTATCTCTGTTATCATTATTGTACCGTCGAGTGCTTCAATACAAGTAAAGTATAATGGTGCAAAACGCGGATGTGAAGGATTATAGATAGGCGTTAATAGAGTTACTTTTGGTGGGCGGGGTAGGACGCGGTGCATGCAACTTGACTCAAGCGCCCGTACGTGGGTTTGCCCAAAAACAGGGGGCGGGGCGAAGGTGCGCCGGAACTGGATTGGTACCCGAGTCAGCTAATGGACATGGGGGAGGGCAAAGCGGAAGGGGGACGGCCGGAGTCTGACAGGCCGCTAACGGGTGACTCATTCTGATGAATGGATGGACAGCTTTCGGCTTATTTATATTGTATGTTACTAGGTTATATATATTGTTAGGCTTTTATATGTTAATAGGTTATATAAATTGAACGTTTACGCACTACCTCTGGTGTTCGCATTTCACCGTTCGCAACCTTGACTCTTTTGAATGAATAGACAGACGAATGAACGGACGGATGGACGGATATCGTTCGGAAATGCATTGGCAAGGTTCATGTTTTGAACACTTTAATTTGTACTGTATTTTGATATATATTGTATATATATATATATATATATATATATGTTTTTTTTCTCTAGATGGTTGTAGTGGAGTATAATTGGTCACTAACTGTTGCTCGTTATACATATATTTTCATCGATTCTGGTATGAAGAGTGTTATAGCAAGTTTTCTGGAGGGGGGATTGGTGCGGAAGAGAAAACCCCTAGGTAGAAAGTTGGATGCACTCCTGGAAAATTATGTGAGTTTGCTCTTTCATGTTCCTTGTCTTATAAATTTGTTTCCGTGGCACGTTTGCTACGTTGTGAGTGTATATATCGTTATATATATATGGATGGCCTATTGTTTCTGTATATTTTTTTCTGTGGACAAATATGTTGTATATATGACTCATTTGATGCCCTATTGGTGGGTTCGGAGATGTTGGGGGGGGGGGGAGGTAATTTTTGTTTGTTCTGTTCATTTATCACTATATATTCTTTTATAGGATTAGTGTGGTAGGTATGTCAGATAACTCAATTTGCAGCCTTAGTGTGCGAACGGCCCTGTACGGTGACAACCTGATATTGAATTTTAGGCAATGTTTTGCATCATCCGCATTATTAGTCAAAGAGGTGTTAATTTGTTCCTGTTTTGGACAGAAGTTGTGGCTAATTTCATTAGATTTTTGTATGTACTATACCGTATTTACTACAGGTTTCAGTCATGTCCCTCGTATGTTTAGGTATCTTATTCACATTAGTTATTTGTTTGGTTATATGCTACTTCTTTTTTTTCGTCATGTTTTTAATGTATGTTTTGGGTATGCTAGAGAATTTAATCTTTCTGCTTTGTTATAACTCGTGAGTTTTAGTATAGGTCTTTCAGTTCTGTATGTTCTCTGTTGAATTCTCATCTTCAATGCAACCTGTTGGTTATTCAATACAATATCGGAATATATTACGTTTGTAACTGCAATATAAAACATTATTTCAGACTTAATTTAGTCACATCTTGTTCATTTTTTCGTGTTTTATATATCTTCTTTCATCCTAATTCAAAATTTGAAGTGGTTATTATAGATATAGAACAGTCGATTTGTTACAAACTTTGTCTTGCTGTTAGGGTATTGTATGTTTATTGTAGGATCATTCTTCAATATTTAGGTGGAGTTAGAGAGTCCCCTAGGCAAAAGCTCGATATGTTTATGCTTGTTTGTGTGAATAGACCGATTTATTAGGATGAATACCATAATCTAATAAACTTTTTAATGTGAATTATAGCAAAATGGAGAAATTTATTTAGCTATATTACATATGCTATTGTTATAGGTTATTTTTTTTCTACGATAATCATAGGAATATATGTTTAAGAGGTGTAAGTCCGTACTGCATCTGTGTGGAATTTTTGTCATTGATCCCTAGCAAATGCATAGTGTAGTGTAACGTTTAGATGATAATTTACTGGATGGATGGGTCCTAGTGTAGAGGTGGTTTATACTCTTTTGTTGTCATTTTGGAGTTCATCCATGTTCAACGTGAATTATGTACGTTCTTGTAGACGTCGATCTTGAGTTTCATGGGTTTGTTGGTGAGGTTATGCGACAAGCTGCTCATCGTTGTAGTATTTTACTTAAGTCATCAGTAAACAGAAGCCTAGCTTTTTATGGCTACACACTCTCTGAGACTCATTCTTGACCACTGTTCATGTGTCTAGATTTTGATTATGTCCAGGATGTGTCTTTGTTCGAGGCTGTTCAGAGACGATGTGTTAATAGATGCATGGTACGTGTGTGGCATCGTATCATGACTGTGTATCACCTCTAAATTTGTTATATATCAGAGGTAGATTGCTGAGAAGTGACCTAGTAAAGCATTATAGAGTTAATTTTTATGACCTAGGGGGATTGGATTTGTACGCCCAGAGGCACAGCATCAGTTAGGTCTAGGAATTTACTATAGATTTGAATATTATGATATAAAAAATAACATTTATCACATTAACTCAGCGTTAAATGTCAGTTATTTTCGGTATGGCTGTTATGCTAGTATACGATCTTAGTCATGAACCAGATCACGTCGGATATTGGAGTAGGGTTCATCATCTGGGTGCGGTAGGATACACCGAATATAATAGTTAATCGTTGTTGCTTAGGGTAGAGTAGAGAATCTTATTTACCTATTTTTTTTAGATGTTGGTGTACATTTTGATTTTATATCATAGGAATATATCTGTATTCGATATAAATTTGTCTAATTTTATGGGATGTTGGGTATAAAATACGCTTATTTGGATGTAATGCTTCAAAAATTTGGTGTGTTACCCCTCTCGATATTGGATTTGGGTCCGGTTCCATATAGCCTTGGAGAATTATTCTACCGGATTTGTGTTGAGTGTTAGTGTTGAAATTCTTTGATAATTTAATGTACATCTCAATTATGTTATCCAATCGCAGGTCTTTGCTAGATGCTTATTCCTGCACGTCATAGTTTTATAAATGTTTGTGAGACGTTTGTAGTTTAGACACTTAGAAGTTATTGTTCAATTCAGGCTTTGTTGTGAGACTGCGTTCTAATTCAGAATATTCGACTTATTTGAGCATTCACCAGATCCACTTTAACATTTTTCACTGAAGGTTTGTGATGATGACCGTAAACCTAACTCACCCTATCCTATCATAGCATATATTTGTCCTACGTTTCCATACTTATGTTAGGTTCTTCTTCATTGATTTAAGCTTTATTCTCATCAAATCTATCCACTTGACTCATATTTTTATCAATCTTTACTAATTTATGTACCTACATATATATTTTTTCCCTTTTCCTGTTACAACTCCAGTAATCTCGACTAGTTTCAAGTAATGTTAGATGATCGCTCGTTTGTGGACTTTCGAATTCAAATCGGTCATGTAAGCTTTCCTCGTAAGTCAGTGATTGTTACGGCTGTTGAAGCGTTAGCATGTTTTTTGTATGGTTTCACTGTTGAAATATGATTTTTTGTATTGTTGAATGTGTTGCTCCTACCCATTTAGTCTATTATAACGAATATTGAATAAATCCACTCTAACTTTTTTCCTACAGATCTGTGATGTAAGGTCCGCAGTCAACAAGATCTAGGATATAATCTATGCCTAAGGTACATAATTAGCGAAATATATATCAATGTACGACAACATAGAATATATCAATGAATGCAAAAAGAGTTATCATACACTGCCATGTACATTAATACTTAGGCAACCTAACCTAGCAGTCATCCTAACCAATATATATGTAGTTTCATTCAAGTTTGAGGCTTGTGTAGGATATTGACATGTATGAATCTCTCCATTGGGCTGTATTTTGACCATATCAAAACCAGTTTGAATACATTTCTTCAATTTAATCCAGCAAATATCCTCTTGCAGATGTTCAGAGTCCAGAATTTTTATCGATATCTCTGTTATATGTTTGGATGAGACTCAACAGGTAGGTTCCACACGAACAAATTCACTTAATTTGTTGCAAATATTTTCATTGTGGATCAGTTATACGCGATATTAGGTTCAAATATCTAGTCATCCTAACCAACTTATCCAATAATTATATATTTTCATTCAACTTTGATAGTTTTGCATGGAATGCAGTTATCGATACATACATATGAACCCTCCACATGGATGTATTTTACGTAGTTTTTCTCAAAATCAAACACCATGGACACACATGAACACTTCTGTACTCATTTACAGGGTCGTTATCGTCACTGTGTCGGCACATGTGATGACTCATGTGTCGGTACAATGCATATATACAGCGTCGTTAGCGTCACTATTGCGGCACATGTTTCGACACCATGTAGGAATTTACACACATATTGCAAAAGGGCTACCATACACTGCCGGATGCATTAATACTTACCCAACCTAACCTCACCCACAGAATAACATCCCTTGCTGTTGATACAAGATATTTTATGTGCATCAGCTTCATGGTATGTTATGTTAAAAGAAGTAATCATAAAAAAAAAAATAGGACCTAATTTATGTACGGTTTTCAGTCAATGTTTTATACGATGCATAATACTTAGCTCCACTTATCTCTACATTTTGATATATCCTTTGCAGCTTTGATAACTTACGCCTAATTATTTCTAATTCACGGTCAATCTCGACTCATATATGTTACCAGAGAGGTCAGATTTTTAATCTTAGATGGATTAAATTATACAAGTAATTCATATTTGTTTCCATTATACAAACGGGCTCTTCATCTCATACTAGATCTACGACATTTTTTCGTCAATATCTCCTGACACTTCATCTTCTGACGATTTGCACAGTTGATCTGCTTTTTTCTTTCTGATAATTTTTTCATACTCATCACGATAACAGCGTTTCAAATGTCTCCACACGTTACTCGTGGATTTATGTTTATTCAATTTTATTTCTTTCTGGCAAAGCTTACAGACCCCCATCACCCTATTTCTTTCGAACAATTGAGGACTCAACCTATAACCCATCCTTCCACAACAGAATCCCAATATTGTCTGAGTCTATTCTCATCGGACTCTGATTTATATCTCACCATTCTGTCTCACATTTACATCATTTATCCTGAGATAGGTTTATGGGCAGCGTTGCACCCCTTGAAATATATTCTCCTACCGTCTTCAACAATTTCGATGTTACCTCCGTCTGACACAATGTATGCAATTCATCGCTTATTCTGTGAGTTTTTAGGATGATATAAACAATTTAATTTAGGATTTTTTTCATAGTTGTATTTTTTTTTATCAGTATTAATTACAGATCTTGCTGAATGCATCAATGTTTATGCAGTCTTGTATTAACATGGTGCGTACATACATCCGTACACATAATCACTTTGTAGCAATCTCCTCTGAAATTCCTTCATATAGTCCACCATATCTTTGATACGAATACGGAAACCTGCTCCATCCCCGTATCAACAATAAATGTAGATCCCCGCATTTCCATAAATGTTCTTCTTCTTCTTCTGTGCGAACTTTAATTATTCGAATTTTATCCAATTCAATGTATCTCAAATCTTTATCCAAAAGAAACTTCATCATACGCTCCAGATTTTCTTCAGTCCCTAGATAGAATTTATTTTTCACTTAACCCAACTTTCTTTCATGTGTGGAAGATTTCTGCTTGGGACATATCAATTTCAAGATGTACCTTCTTATTTTCTTTGAACTCTGTTACATGCGACTGAAATGTTCCGAAATCAGTCATCAAAATCCTGTTTTCTTCATTGTCCTTCCATATATGGATAATAGTTCCTGCTCTAGTGATTCTTTTTCACCGCATTTGTATATAATTGATATCGCCATCACTTGTCAATAGATCCTCGAACCAAGCTAAATCATCTTCGGAGATTTTTCATCCAACACTCGTAAACAAATTTTTGAGATGTGAACATCCATTTTTATTTATTCTGAGACGATACGCACGTCTCCGCTTGTTCTCCACGTATCACTGACTCCATTATCGGCGTGCAGATACCTATATATCTTGATTACATGTTACATCTTGCAAAACATTAGGCCCATCATCGCTCACAGTGGTCAACATGAACGTATGTATATACGTGTATTTAGCTGTATACGTGCGTGCATGTGTATATTCGAGCTATGTACGTGTACATGTATTAAAAAAAATACATATTCAACAAAATTTCCATTTCAATACACTTTAAAATTTGAAAAATAAAAAAAAACGACGCTCGGACAAAGCCAAATCATTTTGTTAATGTGAAATCTTGGCGTCGAAAGGTCCTGGCGTCGATTTTTTTTATTTTGAAATTTTTAAAGTTTATTGAAATTTAAATTTTGTAATATATGTATTTTTTTAATACATGTACACGTACATACGCTCGAATAAACACATGCACGAACGTATACAGCTCTATACACTTATATACATACGTTCATGTTGACCACGGTGAGCGATGATGGGCCTAATGTCTTGCAATATGTAACATGTAATCAAGATATAAAAGGTAACTGCACGTCGAGAATGGAGTCACTGATACGTGGAGAACAAGCGGAGACGTGCGTATCGTCTCAGAATAAATAAAAATGGATGTTCACATCTCAAAAATTTGTTTACGAGTTTTGGATGAAAAATCTCTGTAGATGATTTAGCTTGGTTCGAGGATATATTGACAAGTGATGGAGATATAAATTATATACAAATGCGGAGAACAAGAATCACAAGAGCAGGAACTATTATCCATATATGGAAGGACAATGAAGAAAACAGAATTTGGGTGACTGATTTCGAAACATTTCAGTCGTATGAAACAGAGTTCAAAGAAAATAAAAAGTTACATCTTGAAATTGATATGTCCCAAGCAGAAATCTTCCACACATGAAAGAAAGTCGGGTTAGTGAAAAATAAATTCTATCTAGGGACTGAAAAAAATCTGAAGCGTATGATGAAGTGTCTTACGGATAAAGATTGGAGATACATTGAATTGGATAAGATTAGAATAATTTAAGTTCGCACAGAAGAAGAAGATGAACATTCATGGAAATGCGGGGATCTACATTTATGGAGATACGGGGATGGAGCAGGTTTTCGTATTCGTATCAAAGATATGGTGGACTATATGAAGGAATTTGAGAGGAGACTGCTACAAAGTGACGACGGGTACGGATGTATGTACGCACCATGTTGATACAAGACTGCATAAACATTGATGCATTCAGCAAGATCTGTAATTATTACTGATAAAAAAACAATAAAACTATGAAAAAATCCTAAATTAAATTGTTTATATTATCCTAAAATCTCAAAGAATAAGCGATGAATTGCATACATTGTGTCAGACGGAGGTAACATCGAAATTGTTGAGGACGGTAGGAGAATATATTTCAAGGGGTGCAACCTTTACCCATAAACCTATTTCAGGATAAATGATGAATATGTGAGACAGAATGGTGAGATATAAATCAGGGTCCGATGAGAATAAACTCAGACAATATTGGGATTCTGTTGTGGAAGGATGGTTATAGCTTGAGTCCTCAATTGTTCGAAAGAAATATTGTGATGGGGGTCTGCAAACTTTGCCAGGAAGAAATAAAATTGAATAAACATAAATCCACGAGTAACGTGTGGAGACATTTGAAACGCTGTTATCGTGAAAAATATGAAAAAATTATTGGATAGAAAAAGGTAGATCAACTGTGCATATTGTCAAAAGATGAAGTGTCAGGAGATATTGACGAAAAAATGTGGTAGATCTAGTATGAGATGAAGAGCCAATTGGTATGATGGAAACAAATATGAATTACTTGTATCATTCAATCCATCTGAGACTAAAAATCTGACCTCTCTGGTAACATGTATGAGTCGAGATTGACCGTGAAGTAGAAATAATTAGGTGTAAGTTATCAAAGTTGCACAGGATAGATCAAAATGTAGAGATAAGTGGAGCTATGTATCATGCATCGTATGAAACATTGACTGAAAACCGTACATAAGTTAGATTTATTTATTTATTTTTTATAATTACTTCTTTTAACATAACATACCATGAAGCTGATGCACATAAAATATCTTGTAGCAACAGCAAGGGATGTTGTTATATGGGTGAGGTTAGGTTGGGTAGGAATTAATGCATCCGGCAGTGTATGGTAACTCTTTTGCAAAATGTGTGTAAATTCCTACATGGTGTCGACACATGTGCCGCAATAGTGACGCTAACGACGCTGTATATATGCGTTGTACCGACACATGTGTCGACACAGTGACGTTAACGACCCTGTAAATTCGTACAGATGTGTTCATGTGTGTCCATGGTTTTTGATATTGAGGAAAACTACGTAAAATACGTCCATGTGGAGGGTTCATATGTATACATCAATAACTGCATTACATGCATAACTATCAAAATTGAATGAAAATATATAATGATTGGATAAGTTGGTTAAGATGACTAGATCTTTGTACCTAATATCGCGTATAACTGATCCACATTGAAAAAAAAATGCAACAAATGAAGTGAATTTGTTCCTGTGGAAACTACCTGTTGAGTCTCATCCAAACATATAACAGAGATATCGATAAAAAATTCTGGACTCTAAACATCTGCAAGAGGATATTTGCTGGATTAAATTGGAAAAAATGTATTCAAACTGGTTTTGATATGGTCAAAATACAGCCTAATGGAGAGATTCATACATATCAATGTCCTACATAAGCATCAAACTTGAATGAAATAACATAACTATTGGTTAGGATGACTGCTAGGTTAGGTTGTTTAAGTATTAATGTATTTGGCAGTGTATGATAACTCTTTTTGCATTCATTGATATATTCTATGTTGTCGTACATTGATATATATTTCGCTAATTATGTACCTTAGGCATAGATTATATCCTAGATCTTGTTGACTGCGGACCTTACATCACAGATCTGTAGGAAAAAAGTTAGAGTGGATTTATTCAATATTCGTTATAATAGACTAAATGGGTAGGAGCAACACATTCAACAATACAAAAAATCATATTTCAACAGTGAAACCATACAAAAAACATGCTAACGCTTCAACAGCCGTAACAATCACTGACTTACGAGGAAAGCTTACATGACCGATTTGAATTCGAAAGTCCACAAACGAGCGATCATCTAACATTACTTGAAACTAGTCGAGATTACTGGAGTTGTAACAGGAAAAGGGAAAAAAAATATATATGTAGGTACATAAATTAGTAAAGATTGATAAAAATATGAGTCAAGTGGATAGATTCTATAAGAATAAAGCTTAAATCAATGAAGAAGAACCTAACATACTTATGGAAACGGGGGACAAATATAGGTTAAGATAGGATAGGATGAGTTAGGTTTACGGTCATCATCACAAACCTTCAGTGAAAAATGGTAAAGTGGATCTGGTGAATGCTCAAATAAGTCGAATATTCTGAATTAGAACGCAGACTCATAACAAAGCCTGAATTGAACAATAACTTCTAAGTGTCTAAACTACAAACGTCTCACAAACATTTATAAAACTATGACGTGCAGGAATAAGCATCTAGCAAAGACCTGCGATTGGATAACATAATTGAGATGTACATTAAATTATCAAAGAATTTCAACACTAACACTCAACACAAATCCGGTAGAATAATTCTCCAAGGCAATATGGAACCGGACCCAAATCCAATGTTGAGAGGGGAAACACACCAAATTTTTGAAGCATTACATCCAAATAAGCGTATTTTATACCCAACATCCCATAAAATTAGGCAAATTTATATCGAATACAGATATATTCCTATGATATCAAATCAAATGTACACCAACATCTACAAAAAATAGGGTAATAAGATTCTCTACTCTACCCTAAGCAAAAACGATTTCCTATTATATACTGTGTAACTTACCGCACCCAGATGATGAACCCTACTCCAATATCCGACATGATCTGGTTCATGACTAAGATCGTATACTAACATAACAGCCATACCGAAAATAACTGTCATTTAACGCTGAGTCAATGTGAAAAATGCTATTTTTACAACAATACAATTCAAATCTACAGTAAATTCCTAGACCTAACTGATGCTATGCCTCTGGGAGTACAAATCCAAGCCCACTGTGTCATAAAAATGAACTCTAAAATGCTTCACTAGGTCACTTCTCAGCAATCTACCACTGATATATAACAAATTTAGAGGTAACACACAGTCATGATACGATGCCACAGACGTACCATGAATTTGTTAACCCATCGTCTCTGAACAGCCTCGAACAAAGACACATCCTGGACATAACCAAAATCTAGACACATGAACAGTGGTCAAGAATGAGTTTCAGAGAGTGAGTGGCCATAAAAAGCTAGGCTTCTGTTTACTTATGACTTAAGTAAAACACTACAACGATGAGCAGCTTGTCGCATAACCTCACCAACAAACCCATAAAACTCAAGATCGACGTCTACAAGAACGTACATAATCCACGTTGAACATGGATGAACTCCAAAATGACAACCAAAGAGTATAAACCACCTCTACACTAGGACCCATCCATCCAGTAAATTATCATCTAAACGTTACACTATACATTTGCTAGGGATCAATGACAAAAATTCCACAAAGATGCAGTATGGACTTTCACCTCTCAAACATACATTCCTAAGATTATCGTGGAAAAAAAAATAACCTACTACAATAACATATATAAAATAGGTGAATAAAATTCTCAACTCCGCTATAATTCACATTAAAAAGTGTAATACACTATGGAATTCATCCTAATAAATCGGTCTATTTACACAAACAAGCATAAACATATCGAGCTTTTGCCTAGGGGACTCTCTAACTCCTCCTAAATATTGAAGAATGATCCTACAATAAACATACAATACCCTAACAGCAAGACAAAGTTTGTAACAAATCGACTGTTCTATATCTATAATAACCACTTCAAATTTTGAACCAGGATGAAAGAAGATATATGAAACACAAAAAAATTAACTAGATGTGACTAAATTGAACCTGAAATAATGTTCTATATTGCAGATACAAACGTAATATATTCGGATATTGTATTGAAGAACCAACAGATTTCATTGAAGATGGGACTCACGAGTTATAACAAAGCAGGAAGAATAAATTCTCTAGCATACCCATGACGTACATTAAAAAAGTGACGAACAAGAAAAAATTAGCATGTAAACAAACCAATTAATAATGTGAATAAGATACCTAAACATACGAGGGAAATGACGGAAACCTATAGTAAATACGGTATAGTACTTACAAAAATCTAATGAAATTAGCCACAACTTCTGTCCAAAACAGGGATAAATTAACACCTCATTAACTAATAATGTGGAAGATGCAAAACATTGCCTATAATTCAATATCAGGTTGGTACCGTACAGGGCCGTTCGCACACTAAGGCTGCAAATTGAGTTATAAGACATACCTACCACACTAATCCTACAAAAGAATATATAGTGATAAATGAACATGAAAGACAAAATTATCCCAATAGCTACGAAACCACCAATTAAGCATCAAATGAGTCATATATACCACAACTAGACAAGAATACCAACATGTATGCCACAGAAAAAAATATACAGAAACAATAAACCATCCATAAATTTATAACGATACATACACTCACAACGTAGCAAACGTGCCACGGAAACAAATTGATAAGACAAGGAACATGCAGGAGCCAACTCACATAATTTTCCAGGAGCGCGTCCAACTTTCTACATAGGGGGTTTCTCTACAGCACTAATTCCCCCCCTCCCCAGAAAACTTGCTATAACACTATTCATACTTGAATCGATGCAAACATATATATAACGAGCAACAGTTAGTGACCAATTATACTCCACTATAATAATCTAGAAAAGAAAAAACATATTTATAAATACAATATACATCAAAATACAGTACAAATTGAAATGTTCAAAACATAAACCTTGCCAATGCATTTCCGAACGCTATCCGTTCATCCGTCCGTTCATCCGTCCGTTCATCCGTCCAAATTCATCCAAATTAGTCAAGGTTGCATGCAATGCCCCGGTGAAATGCGAACACCAGAGGCAGTGCGTAAACGTTCTATTTATATAACCTATTAACATATAAAAGCCTAATAA
>SDVV010002093.1:0-23784 GCA_016164225.1 Gammarus roeselii | reverse complement strand
CCGCAAGTTCGTTTCCTCTTTTTCTCGTGTGCCCGGGGATCCAGCAGAATTCCACTGCCTGACCCGTCTCGGTCATCACAAAGAGATCGTGCTGCATCTTACGTAGAACTGGATGTTCGTAGTGCAGTGTTTCAAGCTGGGTGAGGACACTCAGACTGTCTGAGAATACGATATTTGGGGAAGCGATGTGTTTTTGCAATAGAGATGACTAGTTCAAGTGCGCGAAGCTCCGCAGAGAACACGGAGGTCTCTTGTGGGAGGGCGGCCGAGAGTGGGGTGGCCCCGTACACAGCGGCGGCTCCCACTCCGTCCGCGGTTTTGGAGCAGTCAGTGTATTTGTGACGGTGCTCTAAATATTCTTCCTCGAGTAGTCTTAGGAATTCCTGCCGGTACGCGTTGGTTGGAGTAGTTGCTTTAGGGTACATTTGCAGGTCTAGGTTGACCGGTGGTGGGTTGATCATCCATGTTGGCGTGTTAATTTGAAGGATTCGGTAGGAAAATTAAGTCTTAGTAGCTTTACGATTGATGTTTAGCGAGGTCAGCAGGTTGTCCACAAGTAGGAAAAGCGATGGGCATATATTTTTTCAAGCCGCAAAAAGGCGCTTATCGGATATGTTGGTGATGTGGCTGATTGCTGGGTTGTTTAGACTTCTAGTCTTAAAATGGTATTGTAGTGAAAGTTAGTCTCGCCGGAGCGGAAGTGGAAGTTCGTCAGCGAGCACGTTAAGGGATTCGATTGGGGTGGATCAGAACGCGCCGGTTTTGATACGCAAAGCATAGTTTGCGATGGTCGAGAGTAGTTTGGGCTGCTGAACCGTAGACAAAGGCTCTGCAGTCCATGCGCGATCGTATTATTGCTCTGAACAGCGTCATTCCGGTGTCCATGTCGGCACCGAACTTCAGGGATGTTACCGATTGGATAAGTCCTGTCGACCTTTTGCAGCGAGTCGCCAGGGCAGCAATGTGGGGTCGCCACGTGAGTTTAGGGTCCCACATTAGACCCAGGAATTTGATCGTTTCTTCGTTTGCTAAAGATGTGTTGTGCAGCGTTAGGGCTGGTTTCAGGTGTAAACCGGGCACAAGGGTAAAGAGCATGCTTTTAGTTTTAGAGGGCGAGAATCAGAATCCGTAAAGGGAAGCCCAGTTCCCGACTAGGTTTAGGCCCTTCTGGAGTTCATGTTTAAATGTTATGAGGCTGGGGTGTGTCTGTAGCTTATTTGTATTAGAATTTGAGCCTCATTTCCACCCGAGCCTCAACGTGAGTCATAATAGGCTCCCCTGTAGGGCTTGATGATCATTGATTTTAGTAGGCTCGCACGCATAAGTGTGCGAGGAAAAAATCGAAACAACGCTTTTAACGTTAGAAAAATGTGAAAATTTTAGCAATGTCAGACGTACGCTGGTGCGCAAAAGAAAAAACGCTTACTCGAAACGGACATCCGCTTCCAATCCTCTAGAACTTAAAGAGTGATATGTACGCACCATAGTGCGTACAGGTAGCATCGTCGAGATTAGTACAAGGTCAGTGGCTACACGGGCAAATTCAGCTTCGACAGCAATGCAACACAATATTTACAGCTACGCGGTTTAGTTGAATAAATACAATTTATTCATATAGGGAAGATGAAGACTCGGATGAAACGAAACGAATCCTCGCCTCCAACCCCTCAGAACCTCATGTGTAATATGTCCACACGCCAGTGCGCGCTGATAGTATCGTCGAAATTGGTATAAGGTTCACGGCTACACGGATAAAGTCAGCTCAGACAGCAACGCAACACTATGTTTACAGCTACGCGGTCTATTTGATTTTTAGTACAATTTATTTATTCAGGCAATATGAAGACTTAGACAAAACGAATTCCCGCCTCAAACCACTCAGAACTCCAAGAATAACATGCACGCGCGACAGTGCGCACAGCCAGCATCGTCGAAATTGGTACAAGGTCTATGGCTTCACGGATTGGTACAAGGTCTATGGCTTCACGCAACGCGTCACAAAGTTTGATAGCTGCGCAGTCCAGGTCAACCCCAGAAACTGCATATGGTCCATTCACGCGCGAGTGAGCACAGACTGAAGAAAAAATACCCATTCACAAAATCACAAACACGAACTCCCGCACAAATACTCCTGAGTTATAATATTGTGGATCGTGAAAAAGAAAGTAAGAGCAGGTTCGTCATGGGCAGAAAAACTGCTCAGATTGTTGATTTCGCACTGATTGTTCAAGGGGATAGGGCGGGGGGTGTGGGGGGGCATTGGTCCCTTGGGTCGCAAAAGAGCCCGATGAATACCGGAGGGTAACCCATTTCCCCCGGGTCTTCCCGAGCTCCCAGAGTCTTTTCGCCTCTGCTCATCTCGGCTTGTCTCGAATCATTTCAGCCAGTTTCGACTCGTCGCGACCAACTCGACTCGCCTCAACATGTTTCGACTGATCTCGACCAGCCTCGATGCGACCCTCGCCTTCTGCGCCAGCAATCCGCGGACTGTGATGGTTAATTGTTCTACTCAAGCATCTCACATGAACATTTTTCTGTGTATGGGTTTTACAGCGCTGGGAGGGGGGAGCAGAGGTTCCAGGATTCAGAAGGGCCTCTAAAGGGTCCCACAGTTTCTCTTAAGGGTCCTGAAGGGTCTCAAGGGTGTCTCAAAGGGCCCCAGAAAGGTCCAAGTGGATCCCCCCCAAATCCACCTGGTCTCCCAAGTTCTCGAAACCCCAGGTCCCACGAAAACCTCCCCTCTCCGGGTCACCCTGTCTCAACCAACCTCGATACATTTAATAATAACCAATTTTAAAATTTATCATCATGAAAAAAGGGCAGAGAAAAATAATAGAGCCCAAGCAACTTATTTGTAGGTCGTCCACGTATAGTGAGGAGAGCAGTCTTCCGTCTCGGGGAAGAATGTCTGCTAACTGATCGCTTTTGAGGATAAAAAGAGTGACACTGAGGACGCTTCCCTGGAAGACGCCTAATTCTTGCGGTTATGACGGAGACTGAGTGTTGCCAACCTTGACCCTGAAGGAGCGAATTTGTAGAAATTGGTGGATGAAAAGTTGTAGCCGACCTCTCAAACCTTTGCGGTGGAGATCCATCATGATTCCGTATTTCTACGTAGTGTCGTATGCTTTTTTAAACGTCGAAAAATATGGAAACCACATGTTCTCTTCGGACGAAGGCCTGTCTAATGTCTGATTCAAATCGTACGAGGTTGTCCGTTGTGGAGTGGCGCTTACGGCCACCGCACTGGACGTTGTTAAGGCCTGCATGCATTTCAAGGTAGTCGACTAGGCGTGAGTTTATCATTCTTTCCATAGTCTTACATAGGACGCTAGTTAGGGCAATGGGACGATAGTGTTTCGATTAATTGTATCAACTAATTGGGTCCAGCTTTTTCGCTTCTTCTCCACGCTAAGTTTGCGGAACACGGCAGTTTCCCTTTTCCAGGCGACTCGGTTCCTGGGGGGATGTGCGAGGCGGAAGGCCTCGCACATTCTGTCACGCCGATCCTTGGCTTCTTAACCTCCGGGCACCACCAAGGTTTTGGGAAAAAGGTTGAGGGTAAATATTGATGAAATGCATGCGGTAGCTGCACTTTGGAATTTTTCGTATAGATTTATGATAAGGTCGTGCTCTGAAATGTCTTCGGAAAGGCCCACTACATCGTCACATGTGTCGAGTATTTCTCCCAGCTGGCTTTCCGGTAGTTGAATCAAAGTTCTTGTGCGTCAGGATTGTTAGGTCGGTTAGTAAGGAGCGATATGATCACCGGGTTGTGATCACTGTCATGTGCTGAAGGGAAGACTCCCCAAACGAGTTGGGGAGCTAAAGTAGGGGAACAGATTGATAAATCGATAGCGGTTTCACTTTCGAGGGTGATCCGTGTGGGTTGTCCGTCGTTGAGAAGGGCCAGGTTGAGAGTGTCTATGGTGTTGGCCATTATCACTCTTCTTGGGTCTCTTCTCACGCATCCCCACACTTCGTGGTAGCTGTTCAAGCCTCCAAGGAGGAGTACGGGATGATGCAGTTGGTTAAGCAGATCGGTCATTAGTGCCTCCGTGAGGCCGTGGTTTCGTGACGAGTAAATCAATACCACTGTAATTGGTCTTGAGATACATATCTTCACTGCGACAGCTTGGAGTTCTATTCTCAGAGGAAGGAGGTGATGAGGTATGCTTAGATGGATCATAAGTGCCACTCCGCCATGTGCAGTCATATTATTGTGACCTTCGCGACGCTGTATGACATATTGAGGGATAGAGAAGGTGACTGTGTCGCGGAGTTTGCTACCACCAAAGATTTATGGGTGGAGATTAGCGATAAAAATTCATTTTTCTAGCTTTTAAGTCCCTGGCAATTCCACTGAAGTATTGTGTTGTTGTTAATTTCGGATTTGTTTCATGCCCAGATTTTGATGGTCTGGAGCGGTCGCGTGGTTTGTAGGAACTTTCATGGTGTTCTTGTCTATGAGGCGCAGGTGTCCTAGATCGAGAGCGTTCGCATGAGCGTCCGCTTTCAGTAGAACATGATCTTCTAGACTCACTGCGTTATCGGCTGTGAGTGCTCTTGTAGGAGGAGGAGGACGAGGGAGTACGATCTTTGTGTTCACTTCTTGAGCGAGCGCGTTTCTCTTCTATAGAGTTTGTTTTCAACATTATGATGGGCTGAGTAGTAGTCGTTGGGATATTTAATTCGAGTGCGATGCATGGTATATCAGTGGTTTGGGGTATCAGTTCTCCGTTGAAGATTTTCAAGGCGTCCTCGCGCAAGCGATGGTCGATCTCACTTGTGAGATGTTCTGGTGTTGGGCATGTTAGCTGAGGGTTGGATACCTCACTAAGGTTTTCGAAGGGTGCGGTTGCAGTCAAGACGGTCTGATCGAGGCGAGTTGTGGTTTGTGGGGTGCTGCTAATCGTTTTGCTTCGTGGCGAGAGGGTGTCCCGTATCCCGCAGTCATCGTCGGAGGAATCATAGTCTCTTGGTCTTTTGATTTTCGGGTTCTTGGACCTCTCCTCGTAGACGACCGGGCCAGCATCCATCGCAGTGCTTTCCTGGGCTATGGTTGATTCATTGCTTGGGGCGCCCGCCTCTATTGCAAGGGCGGTCGCTGGGCTGGTTGTGGTATTGTTAGTACTGAAGATAGATTTAGGGGTCATAGTAGTAGTATGTGTTAACTGTACGCGAGTATTGTCTGATGGCGTTGACTTAATTGTGGATTTAACTGCTTTAGCGTAATTTAAATTACAGCAGTTTGTGTTTTCGTCGTAAAAGATTTGGATGGCTTGTTTTCGCGTGACCCTGCGGTCATTTTGTATGATTGTCATTGCTTTTTGGTCCATCTGCTTTGGGCAGTTACGGCCGCCTGCCTCATGGAGGCATGAGCAGTGGTAGCATTTAGGTCGGCGGGCTGTGAAGTCCTTTCGGTCATGCTCGCCGCGTACCTCTTACAGCGTTGGGGTACGTATGGCTTGCAGTATTTGATGACGAGGCCGTATTCCAGGCCATTTTTTTGCACATGTCGCACATGTCATGTCGCAACTGGGTAAGTTTTTGTTTTTCCTTGTTCGACTGGGATTTCTATGAATTCCGGTGTGTCACGTCCTGGGAAAGTGATTGGATACACGGTGGTGTGGATGTTTCGTGGTTTAATTTATTCTGCTAGGGAAACGTTGGTGATTCCATAATCCTTTGTTAAACCTTCTGCAAAAGCCCTTAGGTCAGTTTTGGGAGTGTAGTTGGAAATGAATATAATTTGTCTTGTAGCATTGAAAAACGGATGTATTTCGAAAAATACTTTGTGTTTGTCTATTTTGTTAATCCTTTGTATAGCGGTACTTTGCTCGATATTTACGACGTGGCCTAGATACTTCTTGCCCTGTCGGTTAATGTTTATCGATCTGCCTCCCAGTTGTTTGCTGAGCGAGTTCATCAAGGTGGATGGGTTCACTGAGGGAACAGGTTTGTTTGCACCGCTATCTACAAACGTTATGAGGAAGTGGGTAGGGAATGATGCCGATCTTCTCTCCTGGGTGGATGGGTCAGCCTGGGGGAGCGAACCGCGGCCGCAGCCTCACGTCGCCCGCCTTTGTGCTCAGTTTGGTATAGCAGGATCTCTTTCTCAGTCTTGTCCTGGGGGCAGTCGTCGTGTCCCAAAGGGTGGCCGTTTACTTTGCAGTAAAGCAGTGAGGTTCTTTGGATGGGCATGACAAGGGATCGTCTCGCTTATCGTGGTCGTCCTGGGAGCAGTGTGATCATATTTTTTTACCGTTATAATTTTGGCTCGTGTGAACGTTTTTCTGGCATTCATAGCATCGCATCGGACGTCTTTCGAAGGAAGGTATGTCTATGTAGTTAGGTAGGGTGGGGCAATTGAATTCAAGCAGAAGAGCCGTGGTGGTGTTACTTCTTGGTTTGATTGTTGGTGCGATTTTCACTTCAACAATAGATTCCCCGTAATGGACGAGTCCAGTGATGAATTCGTCGGCTTCATCACTCGGGAGACCCTCGATATAAATCAGCCCTGAACTCATGAAAAAAGTTGGGTGTGGTCTGATTTTGCAAGGTTTTTCGCATATTCTGTTTATGGAGAGTATAGTGTCACTTTGAAGTTTTGAGTCTACTCTAATGGTGAAGCTATCGTCACCGCTGGCGGTGATGTTGAGAATTGGACGGCTAGTCATGGAGCCCAGTTCTTCTTGTAGTTTATATGGACAAATATACGGTCTGTCATTGACATCAAATGTCATTTTCAAGTGTTCGGGGAATTTAGGGCCGTTGTTGAATAGGTTGTGGTCATCAAATCGTGTGTATTGTCTCCTCCTTGTGTTTTTTGGTGTACGAGCGTTACGAGTTTCGGCTGGGAGGAGAGCGATGTTATCGGAGAGGTCAGAGGCGGAAGCACACGAACATGTCACGGGTTCCCTAGCCTTCATCCTCTTCATCAGCTCTTCCAGTCGGATATTCATAGTTGCACTAAGGTTCTCTAGTTGAGTGAGACGTTTGCCGACTTCACTGGAGGGCGCCGAGCAGTCCTCAGTCTGCAGCTCGGGAAGGCCTATCATTTTGCATATCATGCTCAGTGTATTCTGCATTCCGGTTATTTTCGCGTCCAGCTTTGAGCCACATTCATTTGTGTCGTCGATTACGACCTGAGTCAGGTCTCCTGTCGATGAGGAACTTCGGAGGGGTTCGTCTTTCTTTCTGGCAGACTGGTTTGAGTGCGACGCGCTGGAGGGGCCGCCAGCTCCTCTCTGATAGGGCATGGTCTTGCCCATTGTTTGATCCCCGACTTCAACCCGGGGTTCTGGGTAATGAAGGCGGGGCTTTCTTTACATTTATTTCTATTGTATATACGAATATATACACTAACTCAACTTAAAATTAAACTTATTTCTAATTTTTTTTATCTCAATATTTTTTGCAAAGTTTCTTGTTTTTGTTTTCAATTTCAATTGGTTTCGATTTAAAATTCCCAAACCCCGGTGTCAGTGGGGGTCTCACCTCTTTGTGCACCAATGGGGGGATGTAGCTACAAACTGAAAGGGGGGACGGTGGAGGGATCTTCTAACTCAAAACGTATTTACACAAAGGGACAAATAAATATTGGTGTGTAACGAGGAGACCGCGGGAAGGCGGGTGAGCCTGGGATACCCCCAGGGGGTATCCCTCTGAGGTGCCTTATTGCTCTCGCTCTCAAGAGAAGATAGTCGATCTCTCCAATTTAGTTGAAAACTTCAACCTTTACGAGACGATATTCGGTCTCGGAGCGATGTTCAGCTTAGAGCGGTGACCGGCTCTTATATTGATACAGCAAAAAAAGTTTCTATACCCTGGAAACTTGTAAACTTTGGAGCTTAGACGCGAAGAACAGTATGCAATGGTGTTTTCGAACTCACTGGTCACTCATTGGTTACGATACTGCCTCTGCCCAAAGCTGGCTCGAAATGAAGCATCGGTACTGGCAGAATGTCCAGTATCGGTACATCTCTACTCAGAGAATTTTGCCTTATGACGAACTCGTTCAACCTCTGCCGCGAGGCCTGAAGCGACGTAGGGAACTGTCGACCAAAAAGTTATCTATCGCTCTCCTCCAAGAGGCAAGATTAGATCAGAGTCATTTCCACTGGAGCCTCCACAGGTAAGATTAGAGTAGTAATAGTAGTTTCTTCTGTTTTCCACCGGAATCTCTGCGCGAAGTCAATGCAGACACCCCCGTAGGGCAATTGAAGAGTGGCAAAGTAGGTGCAGCATTGATTAAGAGTAGGTTCAACGCAGATTCTGAGAAGGTTTAACGTAGATACTGAGTAGGTTTAATGTAGATACAGAGTAGGTTTAATGTAGATACAGAGTAGGTTTAATGTAGATACAGAGTAGGTTTAACGTAGATACAGAGTAGGTTTAACGTAGATACAGAGTAGGTTTAACGTAGCTACAGAGTAGGTTTAACGTAGATACCGATTATGTTAAACGTAGTTGTTGTTGTTGCTTCCATGTTCCACCGGAGTCCCAACGCGAAGTTAATGCCGACTCCCCCGTAGGGCGGTGTATGTTAAACGTAGATACCGAGTGGGTTTACCGTAGATAGAGAGCAGGCTTAATGTAGATACCGAGTAGGTTTAATGTAGATAGAGAGTAGGTTTAACGTAGATAGACAGTAGGTTTAACGTAGATAAAGAGTAGGTTTAACGTAGATAAAGAGTAGGTTTAACGTAGAGTAGTAAGTAGTGGTTGCTCCAGTTTTCCAACGGAGTCCCAACGCGAATTTAATGTATATTCCAACGTAGAGCAATTGAAGAGTGGCAAAGTAGGTGCAGCGTAGATTACGAGAAGGTTCAACGCAGATTCCGAGTATGTTTAACGTAGGTTCCGAGAAGTTTTAACGTTGGCTCCGAGTAGTTTTAACATAGGTTCAGAGTAGTTTTAACGTAGGTTCAGAGTAGTTTTAACGTAGGTTCCGAGTAGGTTTAACATAGATACAGAGTAGATTTAACGTAGTTACAGTAGATTTAATGTAGATACAGAGTAGATTTAACGTAGATACAGAGTAGATTTAGCGTAGATACAGAGTAGATTTAGCGTAGATACAGAGTAGATTTAGCGTAGATACAGAGTAGATTTAACGTAGATACATAGTAGATTTAACGTAGATACATAGTAGATTTAACGTAGATACAGAGTAGATTTAACGTAGATAGAGTAGGTTTAACGCAGATACTGAGTAGGATTAACGCGTATATACGGAATAGGTTTAACATAGATACCAAGTAGGTTTAACATAGGTACACAATAGGTTTAACGTAGAGACAGTAGATTTACCATAGATTTGGGAGGGGGAACACAGGTTCCAGGATTCAGAGGGGCCTCAAGAGGGTCCTACAGTTTCTCAAGAGGGTCCCGAAAGGTGTCAAGAGTGTCTCAAAGGACCCTAGAAGGGTCCAAGTGGTTGATTGATTTCAGCGTCATTTCCACCAGAGCCTCAACGTGAGTCATAATAGGCTCCAACGTAGGGCTCGATGAACATTGATTCCAATAGGCTCGCACACCTAAGAGCGCGAGGAAAAAACAAAACAACGCTTTCAACGTTAGAAAATAAATGAAAAATTTAGCAATATTAGGCGCACGCTGGTGCGCAAAAAAATAAACGCTTACTCGATACGGACCTCCGCTTTCAATCCTTTAGAACTCAAAGTGATATGTACGCACCCTAGTGCGTACAGATAGCATCGTCGAGATTAGTACAAGGTCAGTGGCTACACGGGCAAATTCAGCTCCGACAGCAACGCAACACAATATTTACAGCTGCGCGGTTTGGTTGTATAAATACAATTTATTCATTTAGGTAAGATAAAGACTCAGATGAAACAAAACGAATCCTCGCCTATAACCCCTCAGAACCTCATGATTAATATGTCCACACGCCAGTGCGCACAGATGGTATTGTCGAAATTGGTCCGCCAGCAATCCGCGGACTGTGATGGTCAATTGTTCTACTCAAGCATCTCGCATTAACATTTTTCTGTGTATGGGTTTTACAGCGCTGAGAGGGAGGAGCAGAGGTTCCAGGATTCAGAGGGGCCTCTAAAGGGTCCCACAGTTTCTCAAAAGGGTTCTAAAGGGTCTCAAGGGAGTCCCAAAGGGCCCCAGAAAGGTCCAAGTGGATCCTCCTAAATCCACCTGGTCTATCAAGTCCCCGGGGTCTCGAAACCCCGGGTCCCCGAGTACCGCGGGTCTCACGAAAACCTCCTCTCCCTGGGTTACCTTGTCTCAACCAACCTCGATTTATATAATAATAATAACCAATGCAAAATTTATCACCATGAAAAAAGGGCAGAGAAAAATATTAGAGCCTAAGCAAGAAGAAATAAAAAAATATTAAAATAAAGTGTTAATGATCTATAAAATGAATAATCATCCATCCACCCCAAGGGTCCAAGTGGGTCCCCTCAAATGTTCCTGGTCTTCCGGGTCCTTCGAGTTCCCGAAATCCGGTTTCCCCGAGTCCCGCGGGTCCCACGAATACCCCTTCTTCCCTGGGTCACCTTGTCTCAACCAACCTCGATATATAAAACGAAAACCGATGCAAAATCTATATTCATGAAAAAAGGGCAGACAAAGTAATAGAGCCCAAGAAAGAAGAAATAATCAAATACTTGAATAAAGTGTTAATGATCTATAAAATGAATAATCATCTATCCGTCCCAAGGGTAACATTAGAGTCACTTAGATTGCTTGCGAGTTGAAGTCCTTTAATACTCGAGGGTCGAATGATGATTTACTCTCTAATGAAATACTTACGTTGAGGTCGCGGAAGTATTCGTTGTAGTCAAGGGCGTAGCCGACCACAAACTTGTCCGGAATCTCAAAACCACAATCTGGAAAAATTGTTCAATGAACAACAAGCAATTGAAGAAGAGATTTTGTTTACAGTCCAATTCGTAGCAGTTCAAAAATTGAGTTAGTTAAAATACTTACGTGCTGAAAAATTATGACAATTGTGGATCCCATGAAAGAGGTCTGCCTGAATAAATTGCAGGGAGCCTCCAGCACGAGATGCAAGCAGTGGCGCCAGTTCAAAGTTAGTTTAGCGGGGTCATAAATATGAAAATAATCCGAATAATTTCAATAAACCACGAAATTTCCCGAGTGCAATTGAAACTTTTTGAATTCATTTTTAATTATACTCCCTTTCTGGAAATAGTTTATTTAATCGCAGTTAGCGTCAATTTCTGATTTTTGTATCAAGTTCCTAGCGCCAAGCCGACAACATCATGCTCCAAATGCTCCAACATTATGAGAAGATGAATATTAGTCCAGTGACGAATGCGAGCGTTGAACCCTCATTACTCTTCACCAATGTGGGTGAATAATGAATAAAGGATTGGGGGAATAGCTAGCTACTCAACAAAGGAAAAGATGGGTGAGAATACATGCTCTTGCCCATTTATGAGTACAGTCTATCGTTTCCTATCAGGTAACATCAAATAAACCACGCGAATTCTGCTTTCGTGCATGAAACTTCATCTATTATTAAAGGATCTAAAATGATTTACAGCTAACAAGACTAAATTTCTAATAAAAGTATGTAATTGATGTGCAGTATTACGGCGCAAACCACGTGACCAGAAGACTACCTTCGCAAGTTCCCAGCACCAGCGCTATGCACGGATTCATAGTTGCCGTCAGCATTCCAGCATCAACTTCTTGTAAGAATATATCATCAATTTGGTCAATCATTTATTATCAATTTAAATACAGTATCAAGCGCAGTCTCAGTTGAATTATGAAGGTGCAAAGCCTCCAAATATTTCGTTTTCCGTCTGGAAGTGGTCAGTTCTGATAGGCAATTGATGTATGGAGACTCAAGCACCGAATGAACTCAGATGTTTTCAAGTGTGGTTTCAAACCAATTTCCGTCAATGCAAAGTGTCGACGCTCATTTAGAACAAGCTCATTATCATACGCACACAGACACTGGCATAGCTAAGCATAAGGACTTTAATTGTACTACATTCAAACTGAATTTTCTCGCTGTCGAGGAAACTCAGTTTTTATTTGAGTGACGAGGCTTTCTAGCGCGCTGGAGCTATCGTCCTTATGGTGCCAAATGTCAAACCAGCAAACAGTGCTGCATCAAGTTAGTCTTTGTTTGTCTTCTTATTGCAATGTTCGAGCTAGGTTTACTACTGCGCAAAGTCGAAGTACTTTCGCGGCGAACGTCCATGGTATGTGCCACAACAGGTACAGAAACTCCTAAGGTGCTGAAGCCATAAAGTCCCAGCACTCCTCGGATGGCAGTAAGGAGGAATAACACACTACCTGCCCTGCTTCAGAGCCCCAAGGATTCGCAGTAGTTCTTAAGGTGTCGGGCTACGCGCTCCAACACCTGCCGAGCTCCAACACGAGCTCATACAGGGACGTAGTGCCATACATCCTTAAATAACATGTATACCTTCGTTTATGTTACATTTGGTTACCAAATACTGTTGAGATCCTCAGAACAAAAAACTTTATGAATATTGGGATGACCTCATGAAGGGCGTCGACAGAGAAAATAAAAAATTAGTGAGGCATCCCAGCATTGCCCTGCACACAAGGCTGGTTTTCCAGTAGCTACATCTTAGCCCGGTCATCATGACGCGGCAGGGGTAAACCAGTCACACTGCCGGGCCCTGCTGCCGACACTGACCTCAAACCGCACTCATGACCCGAAGGGTGTGTTGCGGGGTTCCCGGCCAGACCCTTTTGCGCCAAATGGCTAAGGTGTGCGAGTGTTAGTGTATGAAAGTGAGGTGCGCCTAGCCATCAGTGTGCTATAGCGAATAGTAGGAGTTTCTTCTGTTTTCCACCAGAGCTCCAACGTGTAGTCACTGAGTGCTCCCCCGTAGGGCACGATGATCCGTTGATTCTGCACAGCTTCGTGCACGAAGTTAAGTTAAAGTTCACAACTAAAACCCAGGGAGGATAGCGAGTTCAGGAACTGAGATGATTCAAACCTCGTTCGTTTCACACGACTTCGTATAGTCCGGTGCGCTTTCCGAAAGCGATCAGTTTTTTTCGGTGATCTGTTTCTGCGAGCAGGCGTTGTAGGTTGCACGGGGGGCTCAAGAAGGCTCGTCGGGCACTGCGAGTGCATCACAATCCATAGGTAAGTGTTTCACACTGATTGCCACTCGGTGGCACCAGGGGCATGGTGGTGCGTCCGGTCCCATGTCTACGTCCATTAGGTGATTGTCGGTTTTCCAGGTGTGTCCCGAGCATGGACGGTTAATGAACACTTGGTCTCCCTTAATAGAAAACCTGGCGTCCCCCTCTCCCATGGATGGTTCAACTGTTAGTATTTTTTGTCCACTCAGTTGCCAAGAGTCGTTCTTGCTGGGTAGACACCCGTTTAGCGAGGGAATCTGCGCGTTCGTTTCCTCTTATTCCCACGTGACCAGGGAGCCAGCAGAACTCGACCGCTTGACGCGTCTCGGACATCGTGAATAGGTCGTTTTGCATTTTTCTAAGGGCAGGGTGATCATAGCGCTGAGTTTTCAGCTGGGTGAGAACACTCAGACTGTCTGAAAATAAAACATTTTGGGAAGACGGCAACTTTTGGTAATGGAGATTGCCAATTCGAGTGCGTGCAGCTCTGCAGAAAATACAGAGGCCTTTGAGGTAGGGTGGCCGAACGCGAGGTCCCTTCGCCTACGGCGGCAGCTCACACTTCGTCCGATGTTTTGGAGCCGTCAGTGTATGTATGGCGGTGCTCAGAGTACTGTTCATCAAGTAGTCGCGAGCATTCTCGGCGGTATGTGTTGGTTGAGGTTGTTGCTTTGGGGTACGTTTGCAAATCTAGGTTGATCCACGTCTTTTGTTGATGTGAAGAATTCGATAGGAGAATGAAGGCTTGATTGCTATGCGTCTGATGCTCAGCGAGGTCAGTAAGTTGTCCACACGAAGAGGAAAGAGTGGGCATATGTTCTTCTCAACCGTGAAAGAGGAGTTTATCGAGAACGTTAGTGGCGTCACTGAGTGCTGGGCTATTGATGTAGCTCGTTGTTTTGAAATAGTACTGTAGTGAGAGTTAGTCTTTCCGGAGCGGAAGAGGAAGCTCGTTAGCAAGCACGTTCAGGGATTCGATGGGTGTGGAACGGAACGCACCGGTTGTGATACGTAGGGCGTTATTTACGATGATGGAGAGAGGTTCAAGGATGGTTTTGGCTGCTGAACCGTAAACAATTGATCTAAGGTCAATGCGCGAGCGTATTATCGTTCTGAATACCGTCATGTCGATGTCTATATCGGCTCCGAATTACAAGGATGTTACAGAGAGGATAAGTCCGGTTGCCTTTTCGCAGCGAGTCTCCAGGGCTGTAATTTGAGGTTGCCATGTGAGTTTGGGGTCCCACACAAGACCGAGGAATTTTACTAGCGAAGTGTTGTTCAGCGTTAGAGCTGGTTTTAGGTGTAAGCCGGGCACGAGAGTAAAGTACATGCTTTTCGTTTTGGAGGGCGAGAATCGGAATCCGTTTAAGGAGGCCCAGTTCCTGACTAGGTTTGGACATTACTGGAGTTCCTGTTGAATTTTTAAGAGGCTACGGTGCTTGAAGCTCATTTTTAAGTCTTCCACGTTTAGTGATGAAAGCAATCTTTCGTCGCGCGGGAGAGTGTCTGCTATCTGGTCGATTTTGAGTATAAAAAGAGTGACACTGAGGACGCTTCCTTAGGAGACGCCCATTTCTTGCAGATAGGATGGTGACAAAGTGTCGCCGAATTTGACCCTGAAGGTGCAATTTTGCAAGAATCGGTGGATATAACGCGGTAAGTGGCCTCTAAGCCCTTTGCGGTGGAGATCCTTCATGATGCCATATTTCCACGTAGTATCGTATGCTTTTTCCGCGTCGAAAACCACGTGTTTCCCTCGGACAAATGCCTGTCTAATGTCAGATTTGGAGAGAATCGTGTCATTCTGAAGTTTTGTGTCTACTCTGATGGCAAAGCCTTCGTCGCCGCTGCTGGCGACGCTCAGGACTGGGCGGTCAGTGAAAGGGCCCCGCTATTTCCGCAAAGTGTATGGACAAATATCCGGTTTGTCTTTGGCGTCGAACGTGATCTTCAGGTGTTCTGGAAAGGTATGACTATTGTTGAACAAGTTGTGTTAATTAAATGGCGTTTATTGCTTCCTCCTTGCAGCCCTCGAAACTCGGTTGGGGTTTTTGAGGGGTGGAGAGTCGTCGAAGTTGTCGTCGGGCGTAGAGGTAGAGGCACTTGCTTGAGTTGCGGGTTCTTTAGTTTGTTTCTTCTGTAAGAGTTCGTGCATATGGAGAAAAATGGCCTTAACATGACATTCGAGCCTCGTTAGCCGGTCGTCAATTGCACTAGGTTCTGCGGCGAAAACTTCTGCTTTCTGCTCGGAGAGGCCGGTCGTTTGGCCTAGTAGATTTCTGATTTCCTGGACGTTAATGGTTAACTCGTCTATGAGATCGTCTCTCCGGTCATCTTCGGCTGAGGTGGCGCTGGTCATCTTGGAGAGGCTGACGTTCTTGGATGTTGGAATCTTGGTCTTCGTCACTCCGGAGGGGGTGCTGGTCCCTCCCGGGTATGGCTTCCTCCTTCCCCCATTGGACCCCTGGTGCACGCCAGGGGCCAGGGGGGCTCACTCTTTAAGGCCTCTTGACCGGCTTTACCGCTTCTAACGTTAACGTTAATTGAACACTTAGCAAGCAAAACGAACTTGCGGTTTAAGGTCCCAGCACAAACTAAGGACCAGCCTGTGGTATCTAAGGGGTTCTCAGTTAATAATCAGTTCGTGAACAAACGCGAATTCCTACAGCGAATAGATTGCATCCCTACCTCCAACTCTCCTGTAAGGAGCATTGAGCTAGTATAGGTAATAATATCCGTCGGACTCTTCAGCTCTATAATCCCATCACTCGATCATTCATATTATCTCATTGATAAAGCTGCACCAGAAAATTATCAAAAGAAACGAAATTTTGTATAATCTTGCAGGATAATATTTTGCAAGACTATCTAGAATTAGGTCACTTCTGTTTGTTCATTGGTCTAGATTAATCGATAAGATGAGGGGCAATTGCACTCTGTAGTTTACGTTGGAGTTGGGACACAACTGGCACCGATGCGTATGTCATTAAGTCCCCAACGTACAGTGACCAATTCACAGAGGGAGGGATCACCCCGTGATCCCATTAATGGCAATCGCCAATAGAGTACACAACGGGACGCTACCTTGGAGGACCCTCTCATCTTGGGTATGTCCGAGAAGTGATAGCCGATTTTGGCCCGGAAGACTCCGTCGGAGGGAGTTCCGAATGAAAAATGTTAAGTGACCCCGGAGTCCCATCCGGTGGATCTCTCGGATGATGCCATAGCGCCAGGTTGTATCATATGCCTTCTCAAGGTCAAAGAAAACGCAAACAGTGTGTTGCTTGAGGTCCAAGGCCTCTTGGATATCAGTCACAACGCGAAATAGTGCATCCTGCGCTGAAAGCATCTTACGAAAACCGAATTGTAAAGGGGAGAAGAGCGAGTTCGCTTCTAGTTGCCGAGTCAGTCGGGCATTCACAATCTTCTCCGAAACCTTCGCTACACAAGAGGTGAGGGCTATAGGGCAGTAGAGGGTCAATTCATCAGTAGGCTTACCAGGTTTTGGGAAAGACAGAACGACTGCCTCCCTCCACCGATCGGGATAGGAGTGGGTAGACCAGACTGAGTTGTAAATAAGACAAGTAGGAGAGTGCAGAGGGATGTAGGTGCCGGAGCTTCTCGTAAGAGATTTGATCTTCACCAGAAGCAGAAGGGTTGGAGGTGCGAATTGAATCAAGGATTTCGCGTACCGTGATAGGTTCATTGTAAGGTATAAGGGAATTTATGAAGATGTCCAGATCATTTTGTTCTGCAGTACGCTTTGTGATACGAAAACCCGGGCTGTACCCAGAATCCGAGCTGACGGAGGAGTAATGTGATGTAAAGAGTTCAGAGACTTCTTGCGGATCTGTGAGGGTCGTTCCCATCATCCATAGGGTTGGAGGGGAGGGGTGAGAACGGTACTTCCCAGTAATTTTTCGTATGCGGGATCACACTTTAGACATGGGTGTGTTCACATTAATAGACGATACGAAGTTTTGGCATGATTCTTGTTAGGGTCGCTGAATGTGCGTGGCTGTAGTACGAGTGAGGTAAAGAGGAGAGATTGGTGAGATGTTTGTGAGGAGGAAGTTTGATGTGTTGGCGCTGAGTGAGACGAAATTGAAAAGTAAGGGCGAATGTGAGTTTGGTGTGGTAAGTGGAAGAAAGTCTGGTGTTGAGGAAGGTTGGGCACGAGAAGGTGTGGTCCTGATATTGAGTGATCGGTTGGCTCGTCACGCTACCGAATGGAAGAAGGTGTCCTCAAGATTGATGTGGGTAAAAGTTAAGTTAGGCGTTGAAAGATGGGTATTTGTGAGTACTCACAGACCTGGCAGCGAGAGGAGTGGAGAGGCGAGGGCGCAATTCTGGACTGACCTCAGTGAGTGTATTGAGAGTTTTGGAGGTCATTTCAATGTAGTTGTACTGGGTGACCTTAATGCGAGAGTCGGAGATGTAGTGGTGGGTAATGTGATAGGAAGGTATGGCGTTCCCGGTAGAAATGACAGTGGAGAAAACCTGATAGGTCTGTGTATGGAGCAGGAGTTGGTGGTCGGGAACAGTTTGTTCAAGACGCGAGATATCCACAAGTACACATGGGTAAGGATGGCCCGTGGTGCATTGGTAGAGAGAGCACCGATGGATTTTGTGCTGTTATCGATGAGAGTGGTGGGGAGGCTGTTGGGTGTGCGGGTGTTGAGAAGAGAGGGTGGAGATGTCTGACCATCTGCTGGTGGAAGGTAGATTAAGAGTGGAGCAGAAGTGGAAGGGCAACAAACGAGTGGGAGGAGGAAGAGAGGTAGTGAAAGTGAGTAGACTGAATGTGAGGAGTAGAGCCGAAGAGTTCCATCAGGAGTTGAGGGAAAAATATAACAACGTGAGAGGACAGAACCTGAGTGATGTGGAGGAAGAATGGGATATGTTAAGGGATGCGTTGTTGAGATGTGCAAAAAAGTTGTGTGGTGCGCACCGTGTGGGCGGGTGCAGAAAGAAATGAAAAACGAGGTGAAGCGGGTGGTGGGGAAAACCAAAAAAAACGCTGATGCCAAGTGGGGCAGACGGTTGTGCCAGAATTTTGAGGAGAACAAAAAGATATTCAGGAAAGAGGTGAAGAGGGTGAGAAAGGGAGAGACCGGAAAGGAGGAAGTGGTGAAAGATGGAAACGGCCAGTTGTTGTTGGAAAGTGGTGATGGTCGGAAGAGGTGGGCCGATTATTTTGATGAATTGTTGAATGTCGACGGTGACATTGTTGCTGTGGGTGGTGGTGGTGGTGCTCGGATGACAGTTTTGGGAGAAAGACTAGTAGCGGACATTACCAGGGAAGAGGTGCAGAGGCGGTGGAGGTGATGTAAGCAGGGAAAGCCCCTGGTTTGGATGGCGTTGCGACCGAGTGCCTGAAGAAGAGTGGAGTAACGATTGTCGAATGATTGGTGAGGCTACTGAACTTGTGTTTTGTGGCAGGCGTGGTACCGATTGAGTGGCGCAGTGCCTGCCTTGTTCCGCTATATAAGGGCAAAGGAGATAAAAATGAATGCTGCAACTCGAGAGGTATCAGCCTGTTATGTGTGGTTGGTAAGTTAACCGGGAGAGTGCTGATCAAAAAGATTAAAGACTGTACGGACTGCGTAATTGGAGAGGAACAGTGTGGCTTTAAGAGTGGTAGAGGGTGTGCCGATCAGATTTTTGCAGTGAGACAGGTCTGTGAGAAGTACCTTGCCAAAGGAAAGGGTGTGTTCTGGGCCTTCATGGATCTGGAGAAGGCGAACGACAGGATTGACAGGGAAGCGCTGTGGAGGGTGTTGCGTTTGTATGGAGTGGGCGGATATCTGTTGAAAGCGGTGCAGAGTTTTTCTGTTGACAGGCGAGCATGTGTCAGAGTGGGAAGTGAGGTGAGTGATTGGTTCACAGTGAAAGTGGGACTGAAACAAGGCTGCGTGATGTCTCCCTCGCTGTTCAACCTCTATATGGATGGAGTGGTCAGGGAGGTGAACGCGAGTGTGCTGGGTCGTGGCTTGGAATTGTTTGAAGCGAATGGGCGGAGTTAGCCGTTGAGCCAGCTGCTATTTGCTGATGATACGGCCCTGGTTGCGGATTCAGAGCGTACTGCAGATCCAGAGGCTAGTGTCTGATTTTGGTAGAGTGTGTTTATGTATTGGCGAGCGGTAGAAGTATCTTCATGATGGAAAGCAGTGATGGTGATGGGGAAGTGGTCATTCCCGTAGGGCTCCTCCAGCACTGGCCAGGCAAGGTCTGGGGAGAGGTTTGGGGAGCAGAAGGATAAGTCAATAGTCGATAACGAGGCTGTCTTGGTATGGAAGTGCGTCGGTTCTCCAGTATTAAGAAGTGCAATATCAGAAGATAGAAAGAATGCTTCGACAGATAGAAAGAATGCTTCGACGTGCTCACCCCGTCCATCAGCTGTGTCTTCCAGAGGGGGTGTTTAGCATTAAGGTCACCTACAAGAAGGTAGGGGGCAGGAAGTTGACCAACCAGGTCAACGCATGAAATTAGATCATTTGGGGAAATATACAGGTTACAAATAGTAACGGGGCGTTTGAGGGCCACTTTGTGGGCCTGAGCTTGCAAAGTTGTTTGTAGAGGGATTGAAGTGCATGTGATTGCTTGATTGACTATTGTAGCCAGGCCAGTGCCCGGTCGAGCATCGGCAGTGGGCGAGGTGACGTGGGCTTTACACCCCCCACTGGGAAAAGATAGTTTGTACAGCCCCAGGAGAGTTTCCTGGAGACAAACTACCATTGGATTATAGGTTTGGCGTTAGTTCTAATAGTTCAGCATAGTTAACACGGTATCCTCTAATGTTCCATTGAAGGACGAGGGTATCTGACATTGTGGTGTAGGTTAGAGAAATTCAAGGTCTAGGCTTGAGTTGATGAGGTCTAATTATATATCGCTTTTGTAGACTATGTCACTCACGGCCTGTCGGCCGCGCTCGACGAGTATCGCTGGAGCTTCTCTTTTGGCTACTAGTCAACGAAGGATCACTTTCGCTTGGATCATCGTCCATGTCGGAACCAGTGCGCTTAGCGCTGGTAAGCGAGTTTCCCCGACCTGAGGCGATGATGAGGTAGGGTGGGTATCACTCAATACTGTGTTTGGTGCATTTCCCTTAGGATTATAATCCGGAGCGGCTAAGCGAGGCAGAGGCGAAGGGGCATTTGGTGCCCTAATAAAGGCACCAGAATGACAGAGTTGAGCAGTAATCTGTTTAGGCTGCACGGTTACCAAGGGCAATCTTGGTTGGGCTTGGAGTTAGGCGGGTTTTCGACTTGTGTGGCTGGGGAGGAGCGCGTTGAGGTGGCAGAGTTTCTTTAAGTGGTGCTGCCTCCAATATAGAAAAGTCTTCGTCCAAATTCAGGTCTGGGACTCCCATTGCACGTCGATCAGCAAGTGATGGACGAGGCGAGGTGGGAGTGAGGGAAGGTATCTCCAACGGAATTTCCGAGTTTCCGGACAGTGCGAACGACTGTCGTCGTGGGCTTCCTCGATTTCAAGGAGGATGAAGGGCATTGTGTTGTAGGTGAGAAGGAACCCTGGTTGCAGGTGGTCCCGCTGTCACCGCAGCAAAGCTAGCAAGCGGGCGGGCGGGCGGATAAATTTAACGGTTATTTGTCTCTTGGCTTTGGGGTAGGAAAGGTGTTTTTTAGCTTGAACAGTGAATATCTTCTTTTCGAGTCAGTTATAGAAGCATTCGCGTGATGACGCAGGATGGTCCTCTGAACAGTTGGCGCAATCAGCAGGTCGGTCACAATTGTAGCCATGTCCGTCATTACCACAGCTGAAGCATGTACTTTTTATGTACCCCAATCGGCAGGCATCACTTCCATGACCAAACTTTTGGCAGATGTAGCAGCACCTGGGATTAGGGATGTATTCTCGAACCAAGCACTGTGTCCAGCCAATGGGGACATCAGGAGGCAGAGAACAGAGCTTGCCGGTGAGGATGTAGACACCAGTGTACTCCTCAACTCCGCTTTGCCGTCGTTTCACTCTATATATCTTGGTGACTTGCTGATCCGCGAGTTCAGTAAAAATATCGTCGTCGGAGTGGTTTGGTCTGTTTTTATAATAGATAGTTCCTTGTATCGTGTTGAGAGTAGGGTGCTCATCAACTTTAACAGGTGTATCATTTAATTGTAATGTTCCTACTTTGCTGCTCATCTTTCACTTCAACCAGGAGGAAGCCACTCTTAAACTCACTGATGCGCTTCGGGGGTCCCTCAAGTGCAGCGCGGAGTTGTCGATCAACTTGTATAATATTAGTATCGGCCAGGTTCTCTCCCGAGATTTACTTGGCGGTGAAGAATTCAGAGAAATTTTTGTTTTGAAAAAGATTTTCAAGTAATTTCTGATTTTCAGCGTATCGTTCATGGGGTCGTACACGATTGCGGCGCTTCTCCCGGGCTTCAATCCTGGAGTAGCATGTACCGCACCCGCGGCACGGTCGTGTATCTTGTTTACAAAGTCCACCCCACCAGAAGTGGGAGAAGGCTGATGTTGACTAATCATCTCACCATCAGGCAGCCTGGGATAGAGGGGGTTTACGTCCATTATTTGGGCGCTACTGCTGGGTGATGATGGTGTGAAGAGCGTCCACCAGATGGTGACGCTGATACGTCATTATCTTGCGATAACCGTTGTTGTTGTTGAAATAGCCATTGGTAAAAATAGTTGTCCAATGGAGAAGTCTGGGTCGTCAACATTTGCTGAATTTCTATCAAAGAATCCATGAGAATTCCGAGGAGCCCCCTCAACATGCCCACGCCCACCTCGGAGCGCCTATGGCAAGTGTTTTATGGCTCTTTCAACGAGCACCACTTGTGAGCTGTGAGGTTCGTTTCCCCTGCAACACAGTATTCCAAAAGTTAAGCATGACTTCCCAACAGCTCTACCACAGAATGGCTTCGCTGATGGTTGTCCCACCCCCCGGTCCACAACATCGCAGAGGCCTGATGCAGTCATATCATAAACAGCGTTATCCGTCGTCAACTTTGCTACTTTGGCCACCTTGATAGTTGGCGAGTATAGATTCAAGAAAATATGCATGAAAAAAAAAATTGAGAAACAAGAGGATAACAAACAGAAAGTAATTAATAAAATAAATATATAAAGCAAGAGAAATACTTAAGATGAAGATGATAAAAAAAAGGTTGTAGGAAAAAAAGTAAAACTTAGGTGAAGTGGGGAAAAAAACACTATGGAGGAAAGTAGTCAAGAGAAGAGATAAGTTAGTGGAGTTTCAACAAAACAAACGAGGTAAAAGGAGTAAACAAGGTGAAAGCATAACCAGGAAAGTGTCGAGAAGGAGAGATAGTGAAGAGTGAAGAATAAAAGGGTCCGAAAGGAAAATAGGGTGTTCACCCCCCTCGGTTGGATCGTGACTCCGTGCGACCCGTGAACCAGTAGCTTTAGGGTGGGGGGGGGGGTCTTAGAGTTTAGTTTATTTTTCATCAATTTCCGTAACTATACAAGACTCACGCAAAAAAAAGTCAGTTCAACTGTAGATAGTTTCCTTTTGTGAGGTCGCGTACCATGGATTTCAAAGGTTCGTAGTGAAGCCCAGTCGGTGCCGGTAATGCCGTCGCTGTGGCGCCGTTGCAGCTGATGCGCTTATTACTCTCATCATTACTCGCAAGAAGTGAACAACAAATTGATTTAGGCACTTGAAAGTAACAATTTTTGACCTGTACATATAATTCGACGTAACAATTTATACATGATAGTTGAGTGTGAGCTGCAGTTCAAGAGTCTATCAGGAGCAAAATTACTTGCATTTTGTCAATGCATGTTCAGTTCATCATAAATAGTTTGCAGTATTTTGCTAGAATACTCCAGTGGCTCGTCAGTATCGGTTCAAACCACGACAAACAAAGACCCATGACCTATCATTTAAGCTTCACTGGCTATCACTTTTCTAACAACATAGCCAGCTCTCCATTCCAATATAGCCAGCTCTCCACCCTTCAATGCTGTCCTCGACCTCTGTAACACCACGTATCGCTCTGCTCACAGCCTCTCCCTACGGCCTCCATCCAGCTCACAGTCTGGCCTTCCCTCTCCATCTACTTGCGCCTTCAGTCCTGCTTGCAGTTTCCCCCTAGTGGCCTCTACCCCGCTCACAGTCTGGCCAGTATCCGATAGCCTGGTCTGTCCTCCTCTTGACTAGCAGGGAGGCCACTTTCACAGAGGCGGGCTTGTGTTCCTTGAGCAGCTCGAGCAGCCTGGTCATGGTGCGGCCCGTGTCGATGATGTCCTCTACCACCAGCACGTTTCGACCCGTTAGCTTGTTCAGGCCATCACCGCCCACTACGCGGATATCGCCCGTGGAACTTTCGTTCTGAAAGCGGCAAAAAAAATAGAGAGTTGGAAGCTTCTTCACGCCCGTACAGTTGTCATTCTGAGTAGGAGGGAGGAAAAATGTATAGGTGCAAGCTTCTTTACGCCCGTACAGTCGTCATTCTGAGTAGGAGGGAGGAAAGATGTTTAGGTGCAAGCTTCTTTACGCCCGTACAGTTGTCATTCTGAGTAGGAGGGAGGAAAAATGTATAGGTGCAAGCTTCTTTACGCCCGTACAGTTGTCATTCTGAGTAGGAGGGAGGAAAGATGTTTAGGTGCAAGCTTCTTTACGCCCGTACAGTT
>SDVV010002092.1:0-23786 GCA_016164225.1 Gammarus roeselii | reverse complement strand
AACATCTCGCCAATCTCCCTCCTCTTTACATCACTCGTACTACAGCCACGCACATTCAGCAACCCTAACAATAGGGTTTGGAGAGGCGTGTGCCTCTCTTCCCCCCGCTCGTCTTGCCGTCTTCGAGGAAAGGTTTTTACAGAGAACGGAAATAATGTTTTTTCAATTTTATTTCTTTTTTGCACGGATTACAGACCCCCGTTATGCCATCACTTTCGAACGAACGGTGTCTCAAGCTATACCCCATCCTTCCACAACAGATCCACTAAATTGTCTGAGAAAGATGTGATTTGATTTGATCCTCAGTTCCACCAGAGCCTCAACGCGAGTCATAATAGGCTCCCCATAGGGCTCGATGATCATGGATTCCAGTAGGCTCGCACGCCTCAGTGTGCGAGGAAAAAAACATGTCAGACGCATGTCAGACGCACGCTGGTGCGCATAAGAAAAACGCTTAGACGAAACGGACTTCCGCTTCCAATCATTTAGAGCTTCATGAGTAGTACGTACGCACACTAGTGCGTACAGGTAGCATCGTCAAGACTAGTAAAAGGTTTACGGCTACACGGACAAAGTCAGCTCCGACAGCAACGCATCACGACCTAGACCGCCTCACGGTCCAGGTTGACCACAGTACACTTCATTAATTCTGGGAAGACTCAGAGGGAACGAATCCTCGCCTTCAATCATTTAGAACTTCCAGGAGTAATATGTACGCACGCTAGTGCGTACAGGTATCATCGTTGGGACTGGTACAAGGCTTACGGCTACACGGATAAAGTCAGCTCCGACAGCAACGCAACACAATGTTCACAGCTACGCGGTCTAGTTAGGTAGAGGTACAATATAGTTATTCAGGTAAGATAAAGACTCAGACAAAACGAATCCCCGCCTCCAACCACTCAGAACTCCAAGAGCAATATGCACGCACGCCAGTGCGCGCAGAAAGTATCGTCGAAATTGGCACAAGGTCTCGACTCACCTCGACCACTCTCGACACGACCCTCGCTCTCTGTGCCAATAATCCGCGGACTGTAATAATTAATTGTTCTACTCTAGCATTTCACATCAATACATTTTTCTGTGTATGGGTTTTACAGCATGGGGAGAGGTAAGCAGGGGTCCCAGAGTTCAGAGGGGCCTCAAGCGGCTCCCAAAGTTTTTCAGGGGGGTCCCAAAGGGTCTCAAAGGTGTCCCAAAGGGCCCCGGAGGGGTCCAAATGGATCCTCCCTAATCCTCCTGGCCTTCCAAGACCCCGGGTTCCTGAAGCCCCCGGGTACCCCGGGTTCCTGAAGCCCCCGGGTACCCCGGGTTCCGCGGGTCCCACGAGTACCCCCCATTCCCGGGTTACCACGTCTCAACCAGCCTTGGTTCGTCTCGACTCGTCGCCTCACCAGTCGACTAGTCTCCACTCGCCTCAAACTGCCTCGACTCGTCTCGTCCCCTTCACGCCTTGTACTATTCAAAACTTTCACTCTCTAAGATCAACATAAACATTATTTCACCATTTAGCCATCAAAACGCCTAGCTGTGCTCGGACATTTATTGGGCGCCTGGGAGAGTGCAAATTCGCCCACCGTAGGTTGGACTATACTAACTAACACACCGCATAGTCCACCTAGGGCCCCTGCAGACGTCTAACAGTATATAATTATATAACTAATCCAAAGTTGATCATCATGAAAATAGGGCACAAATAAATAATAGAGCCCACGAAATAGAAATACTAAAATAAAGTGTTAATGATCTATAAAATAATGAATAATCATCCATCCACCTCAAATCAAGATCTGATCTGACTCTGATTTATATCCTACCAATCTGTATCACATCTAGATCATTCACCCCCCATTATAGGTTAATGGCAATGTTTAAATTTGTGATGAGCGACACTTTGAGCTTCGTTTTATACCTTGAATCATATACCTCGGCCGCCGTGGCCGAGTGGTTAGCCGCCGTGGCCGAGTGGTTAGCGTATCCGACTGCAGTGTCAGCCTCTGGTGCTGCATGTCGCGAGTTCGAGCCTCGGCAGGAACACGGCGGTCTTGTGGCGGGGAGATTTGGCGCCTCCCCCCTCTGAGTCTGCCTAACTTAGCCACCCTCCTAACTAGGGGGAAACGGCTGTATGTCTATACATACATATTTGTCTACTGATTTCGACAATTCGATAGTACCCCCGACTAACTGACTTGATGTATTTTATTGCAATTCATTGCTTAACCTTTCAGTTTAGGGTAATATAAACACTTAAAAAAGGATTTAAATGGTTTATTATTATTTTTATTGGCATTATTGACAGACCTTGCTGGCATCATGAAAACCATGTACCTCGTTTCTTGATTTGAAATAGCATGGTTTGTACATCCAACCATACCCATTATCAATATGTTTCATTTTTCTCTCAAAATCCTTCATATTCTCCATCACATCTTTGATGCAAATACCGAAGGCTGTACCGTTCTCGTGAGTCCACAAATGTATTGCTTCTTCTACTTGAACCTTAATTATTCGAAACTTCTCCAATTCAAAGTCATTCTGATCTTCATCATTGAGAAATTGTAGCATACATTCCAGATTTTCTTTTGTTCTTAGGTGAAAAAAGATTCCTCAACCTCAGCTTTAATACAATCATGATGATTTTCCCCTTGGATCATATAAATTTCGAAAATTGCTTTCTTATTTCCATTGAACTTTGTTACATAAGACTGTAACGCGTCGACATCAGTTAACCAAAGCCGACTTCCTTTTTCTTTCATCCATACATGAATGATATCTCCCACGCTTTTGATTTGATTTGAGCCTCATTTCCTCCAGAGCCTCAACGTGAGTCATAATAGGCTCCCCCGTAGGGCACGACCGTCGTTGATTCAGGTAAGTTTGCACGGCCTCGCGAGCGAAAATATTAGTCTTGTCAAAATGAAAACAAGTACATATTTCAATTGTGACACATTCGCGTACTAGCGCGTTCAAGAGAGTAAAGAGTTAACGCGTATCTTCGTAAATGTATTGTTATCTCTGCGCAAAATGGGGGTGGAGAGACCGCCTCACTTGCTCAGGTGTTTGGGGTCTAGACAACTCCGTATAGTCCGGTGTGTTTTCCGAAAGCGATAAGCTTTATACGGTAGGTTGGGTCGATGAGAAGGCTTTGTAGGTTGTACGGAGAATTTATGAACGCTCGTCGGGCTGCCGCGAGTGCATTGCAATCCATCAGTAAGTGTTTCACTCTGATAGCTATTTGGTGACAACAGGGGCAAGGTGGTGCATTTGGTCCTATGTCGACATCCATCAGGTGGTTGTGAGTTATCCACGTGTATCCTGTGAGCAAGCGGTTGATGAACACTTGGTCGTTTCTGTTGGTGAACTTTGTTTCCTATTCTCCGACTGAGGGTTTGACTGAAAGCATTTTTTGTCCACTCTGTTGCCACATTTCATCCCATCGGGATGTTATATGGGAGTTGATAATAGGGAACCAGTACCGGTAATGTATTGCGAAAATTTGTTCTTGGTGAGTAGATGCCAGTTTAGCAAGCGAGTCCGCAAGTTCGTTTCCTCTTATTCCCGCGTGTCCGGGGATTCAACAGAGTTCAACTGCCTGACCCGTCTCGGACATCACAAAGAGATCGTGCTGCATTTTACGTAGAACGGGATGTTCGTAGTGCAGGGTTTTAAGCTGGGTGAGGACACTCAGACTATCTGAGAACACGACGTATTTGGGGAAGCGATCTGTTATGGCAAAATAGAAGGCTAGTTCGAGTGCGTGGAGCTCCGCAGAGAGCACGTAGGCCTCCTGTGGGAGAGTGGGATGTTTCCGAACACAGCGGTGGCTCCCACTCCGTCTGCGGTTTTGGAGCCGTCAGAATACATATGGCAGTGCTCTAAATATTCTTCCTCAAGTAGTCCAAGGAATTCCTGCCGATACGCGTTGGTTGGAGTAATTGCTTTAGGGTACACTTGCAGATCTAGGTTGACCGGTGGTGGGTTGATCATCCATGTTGGTGTGTTAATTTGAAGAATTCGGTAGGAAAATGAAGGTTTAATAGCTTTACTATTGATGTTCAGCGAGATCAGCAGGTTGTCCACACGTAGGGAAAACGGTGGGCATATATTCATTTTAGTCGCGAAAAGGCGCTTACCGGATATGTTAGTGATGTGGCTGATTGCTGGGTTGTTGATTGGACTTCTAGTCTTAAAATAGTATTGTAGCGAAAGTTTGTCTCGCCGGAGCGGAAGTGGAAGTTCGTTAGCGAGCACGTTAAGGGATTCGATTGGGATGGAGCGGAACGCGCTGGTTGTGATACGCAAAGCATCGTTTGCGATGGTCAATAGAGGGTCGAGAGTAGTTTTGGCTGCTGAATCGTAGACAATAGCTCCATAGTTCATGCCGATCGTATTATTGCTCTGAACAACATCACACTCTTTTGATTCTTGTTCCACCCATTCTGAGATAACTGGCATTTTCAACACTAGTCAATATTTGTTCGGTCAGACTCATATCTTCGGAGATTTCTTCTTCCAAGACACGTGAACGAATTTTTGCCACGTAAACATTCATTGTTGTTTATTTGAATACGAGCCGTCCTGCTCCACTTACACTCAACATGACATTGATTCCATTCTCGGTATGCAGCTAGCAAATTTAAGTTGATTACATGTTTTTTCGCAAAACATTAGGCCTAACATTGCTCGCCTAGGTCATCAACTGTGTATGTATGTATGTGTATAGTGTTGTGTACGTATGTTCATGTGTATGTTCAAGCGTATGTACGTGTTGCATAAGTTTAAAAAAATGTATAACAAAAATTTAAATTCAAAATTTCAATAAAATTTCAAATTTCCGAGGGGTAACAGAGCAAAGTCAGTCTACTGAAGTGATAACTTAGCTACTTAAGTAAAGTATTATCCCTCTAAAACTGGAAATTTTATTGAAATTTTAAATTTCGTAATCCGTAACGTGAAGGCTTTGCGTGGAGTGTCGGCGAACACGATGGAACGATAAGTATGAACGTACTCTGTGATAAGTAGAGGAGTTTCTGGCTTTAACGGATGCGATGTCCGAAACGGAGTATGCGCGAAGGACTATCTACCTGGTTCCCAAGGATACGCAGAATTGGTTAGGCCTAGCTACTGTGACGAGGTATCAGTGAACGAATACGTGGGGCGACCTAGAAAACGCCTTGGATATGTTTTGAAGCGGGACTCCACGCGTCCAAGCGAAAGAAGAGGCATACTGGCGGACATCGTGAGCTTTAGTGAAGGCCTGTGGCGTGGCCTCATTGATAAGAGAGCAGATGTAATGCCGCACCGATGACGCTTTGAGAGGCTTGCCTGAAGTAGAATGGATGAACAAAAATTCATTGTTCGATGGACATCGTGCTATGAAGGCTTTGAGGGCGGTCATAGGGCCCAAGCTGTGAACCTGGCCATCCAGCAGCAGTAAGGCGATCGATATGAGCGGTGGGGTATGAATGAGGGTTTGATTTTTGTACAGGAACTTGTCAGCGGTCAGTATGAGCGCGCATGGAGGGATCGTGGAGAAATGTAATCCCGTGCGTGACATGGCTGCAATTTCCGAGACCCGGTTGCCTGCTGCGAGCGCGACGAGAAATAGAGTCTTCTGAAAGAGTGCCAGAGCCGACGTCGTCCTAGTATTGAAACGAGGAGAGGCGAGCATGTCGAGCACCGGTTCAAGCTTCCACTGCGGCACGAAACGTCGTTGTGGTGGATTCTTGTGAAACTGGGCCCTAGTCAGTTTTTATAAGATCACCCCGCGGGTTGTGACGCCAAATCCATGCAAGAGAGGCAAGTGTAGCATGCTCATGTTGACCAATACTGTACGAGGAATAAGCCGCTTCTGCTTGCCGGCGTAGTGCAGTAACGTCAAGAGGGTGGCCTTGTTGATGGACTGCACCCGCGTTTCGCGTAGCGACGTTTGGAAACCAGTCCAGACACTTTGGTATTAGCGTTGTGTGGACAGCATGTGCGTGTTAACCAGGGTGTCCGCCAGCTATCTATTGAATTTGATTGTGAGCAACGGTTTTAAAAATGTAATGCAAGATAACGCGAGAAAGGTCGTGATGTTAGAGGGACCTCCCTGCCGTCGATACGCTGGGACACGTCGAGGGCGAGCGAGATTTCACTGAAGGACGCAACGACCGTGGGCCACACAGTGCGTTGGGGTGGTCAAGGACCACAAGGACGAAGTTGTAGCGGTACGTCTCAAGTTTGTGGAGCACTTGGTGATCAGGTTGTATGGATGGAACAGGTATATTTCCTACCACTGGTTCCAGTCGCATTGGAGAGAATCCACTAAAGCCGCTCGCGAGTGACGAAACGGAGCTACAAATAGTGGGAGCTTGTGGTTCCCTGGATGCGCGAAGAAGTCGGTTTGCATGGTCTCGCGCAGGATAGAGACGGGAGAAGCATTGAGGCGTCAGCGCCCCACTGGTAAGAGACGTGAGAGCTGATCGGCCCAAACGTTCTGCGACCCGGGAAGGTATGTCGCGATGAGGGAGAGATGGATGCGCTGGAGGATCTGTAGGAGCTATGCTGCGAACTTTTGCAACGCCGGGGCCTTGCTGGAGCCCAAGTGCCGATTTGCAGTCCGACAACCCGCGGACTGTGGTGTAGTGCCAAAGAGTTCATGCACCCAGCGGGTGTATGATGGCAAGCGATTCCTTTGCTGTAATATGGAGATTGCGTTCCAAGGGAGACCAGGGCTGTATGACTGCTGGTTGCTGCAGCATACGGCCCCCACGCTTCGTCTGATACATCCGTCCACAGGAGGTGCTCCGGCGGAGGCATTACGTACGAGACGGCGGAATGAAGGAAGGTCTCGCCGCGCCAGTGCTGAGCTGCCTGGCGGTAGGGATTGTTGAAACGGCAGGGCTTGCGGGAGAGGTCTAGGAAGCGTGCTGCGAGCACCGCCTCGTTGAAAAAGTGGCGGGAAAGTATTTCCGTGGCCATGTCCCTGCAGCGGTCGATGTGTCGAAGGTTGGGGTGATGGACCCGGCCTTGCCATTGAGTATGACCCCAAGAAGTCGATCTGCTGGGAGGGTCCTAGAATAGATTTCCCAAGGTGGACGCGGAAGCCTAGATTGAAGAGAAGGTCGCAGGCCGTCTGAGTGTCGCGCCGGCAGTGAAGTGCTGTCGATGCCCTGAGTAGCCAGTCGTCGATGTAGAAGGCCGCATCTATCCCTTGCTGGTGGAGTCAACGAAGGGGTAGCTTCGCGACCCTCGTGAAGATTTTTGGTCCCAGGTTGAGACCAAATGGGCGGGCCAGAAAGAAAAACAGTTGACCTCACAGTTTGAAGTTCAGGAACTTTTGGAATCTGGGATGAATTGGGAAGTGCGGGAAGGCGTCCTTGATATCAAACATGGTAAACCAGAGCGGGGGCTTCAACACTGCCGGATGCGCTGCGGTGGGACATGCGAAACGTGGATACCGGGATGTATTCGTTGAGTTTGGAGCGGTCGATCACCAGGCGATCTCCTCCCGAGGCCTTGGGGACCGCAAAGATGCGAGATACGAATGCTAGTTGTCTGTGCACCGCCTAGACTATGCCTTTGCGCAGAAATTCCAATATGAGGGGTTCTAGAACATCCTCGCGTTGTCGGTGGGGGACCGCGTAATCGAGAGAGGGTAGTCGTGGCATCCATTTCCAGGGGAGGCCTGTGGCAATAATGCGTTTGACCAAAGGCGTGGCCTTGGTCCAGTGCGCGAGGCGGTTCCTGAGGGTCGCCGGCAGAACGTCAGAGTTTGCGGAAAGGGGGGCGGTTCCGTGGTCTGGGGTTAGCTGTGGGCTGCGAGAGGGAGGGGGTGGGCCGATTGCGTACCGAGGTTCCCCGACCTCCCCCCCTCGGAACATACTGGGTGCGTGTTCGGAGCCCCAGGGCAGGAGGGGAGCGGAGCCTTGAGCTTGTATGAGGGGCACCGGAGACCACCCGCCTCCCTTGGGGTTGCCTAGCGTCGTGCTGGAACGTATGGCGAGCCCTAGGCGTTGAGGGTGGGCCACGAACGGAGCCTTTTGCCATCCCGCCTCGGCTATGGAGGGAATGTTGTGCGACACCTTTCTGGTGTTGCGGAGGTCTCCGTGGTGCAGAGGCAACGAAACCTGAAGTGGAGGGCCCCAGAAAAGAGAGGACCTCTGTCCTACTATGGAACGTGTCTAGCGCCTGGCTAGCCTGTGAGATCACCTCGTAGGTGAATAATTGAGGTTCAAATACCGATCCTGCTAGGAGGGCAGTCCGAACGGATTCCGTAGCCAGCTTGTCCAGCGCCTGAAGCCGAAGCTGGTATCTCCACTGAGCTGCGTTGAACAGGGATCCCTACAAAAGTTTGTGAACGGAGCCGGTGATGAGCTCTGACAGGCAACGCAGAGACTGTGGGGTAACTGGAGTACCATCGGTTAGGACGGGAGTCCGGATGCGCTTGAGGATTCCTGTGAGTGATGCGCTGAGGATGTAACAGCGCAGGTTTTGAGCAACCTGAGTGCGGAGTTGGAAGTCCCTGGTACGTGCTTTGATGGCAATGTGATGGCCCGGGAAAGCGATCTTGTCCTTTGTAGCTTTGAAGTAAACCCTTGGGAAGTGGATGGGAGCATTTGCGAACTCCATCAGGGACCTGACTACGGGGCATTGTGCTGTGAGAGCAAATTGCGTGTTAGAACACGCGACAAGGTCTTCCGGTGCCGAACCGGTGGGCAGGGGGGGTATTGATTTGCGCGAGGAGTTGGGGTAGTGCATTTGGGATACGTTCCAGAACGAACAAACCGTTCTCTCTGATGGTCAATCCTCAATGGGAGGGTTGTTCGACCGCGAAGATACTCTTGAGAAGCTGGAGGGAGAGCGTCTTCGAACTTGCTGGTGGCACAGAGGGGGTGGACCTCCGGTCGAGTAGCTAAACCCCGGTGTTGGTCAAGTCCACAAGGGAGAAAATGAAGTTGGGGCCACTCTCATGAATCTTGATCAGATTGTTAGGGGACTCTGTGGTGTAAACCTCATAGTCGCAGCTCACCAATCCGTTTGTGTACTTTGCGCTGAGGGGAGGTACATACCACCTCTCTTCCGGGGAGGGGGGAGAGGCGAAGAAAGATATTTCGTCATTGGGGAGCTCCTCCGAAGTGCGCCTGGGTACCGTCTTGAATTGGGTGGTATTGGAAAAGTCTGGTGCCGTGAACACAGTCTGCCCGTCTCTGGTAAGAGTGTGCGCGGTGAGTAGGGACGGAGAGAACGAGTTGACGAGTGGAGGGAGGGGGGGTATGTGACGAAGGGCGGAGGTGTTCTTCCCCGAGCTGCACCCTCTCCTCCCGCCATGGGGGTTCAAAGTCAGCCCCTCCGTCTTCCTCGTCTTCACCCTGATAGAAATAGGGTCCCTCTCTGTACTCGTCGTTGCCTTCCTCTCCTTGATTCCGTCTGTCCAGATCGTAGAATCTGTTCTCCATGTCATTGAAAAGGGACGAGCTGAACCTCGAATCGGTCTTTGAGAGAGCTGTGCGCCAAACGCACCTCGTCGAGCTTCGTGGCCATGGCCGAGCTAGGGGGTGCGATGGCCTACGGTAGAGGGCGACGCGCAACGGTGGCGAGTGGTCCAAATCGGGGGCTGAGAGAGCCCGGGGGTGACACTCCCGTGCGTGCCCCTGTGCATGCCCGCGTGTATGCCTGAGCCGGCTCAGTTATGTCTTTACCCGTGATAGGAGACTCCGAAATGTGGGGCGAGGAGATGGGTAGAAGTGATGTCGTGGATCCCTCGTCCGATGCAGTCCGCATGGACACGGAGAGGATGCCCAGATCCCCAGGGGTGTACTCCTGCTGCGAGTGAAATTCCTCCTGGTTGGGTGGCAGCATATCCAGTGAGCTGTCTTCCCTTATGAGGAACTGCGTCCCGAGATCACCGAGGTTGGTGCGTCCTCCGTCGCGCATCTGTGACTCGGGGACCGAGGGTGGGGGCGGCGCGTTAGGGCTAGGGGACCGTGAGGGGGGCCCGTTCGTGCGAGTAGGGCTATCCCTGATAGAGCCCCTAGACGTGTGAGAGGAAGGACGCCCTGGGCGGCTTTCTGCCGTTCTATCCTCCTTTGTCTTCCGTTTGTTCCTAGTCTCCGAGTAGAGAGGCGGATTGCGTCGCGTGCCCGGAAATGTAAGGTGGCAGGAGTCAGGGTGCAAAAATGACCTTGTGTCCGACGTGACGCTGCCTGTGTATCTCCGATTCATGCCTGTGTATCTCCGTCTCAATATCTGTTCAGGAAAGCCTCGGAGGCCGCACTGCTCGGAGTTGCTTTCATGGCCGATAAGCAGATGTCGTACCCCGCCGGTCTATACCCGTGTCCTGCAAAGCAGCTGGAGTGACTCACGCAAGTGGTATGTCGGTCATCTTTGGGCAGATGACAGGCGCATAGGGAGCAGGTGGACCGGGAAACCTATGGGTCTTGCTATCGGGTGGCCCGTTAGCCCGACGCGAGGAGTGTTCCCGGCATGTTCTGATATCAAGGAGAGAGAAGTATAAGGCGGATGTAAAGACTACACGAGAGTATCGTTATACGACAATATTTGCACAAATAGAGTTCGATCCGATCAAAATTTTCTGATTGTGTTGACAAAATTTTTGTATTGACCATTTTTGGTGTCGACAAAATTTACGCGTCGACAAAGTTATTTGTCGACAAAAAAAAATTGTGTCGGAGGAATTTTATGTGTCGACGAAAATGTGGTGTCGACAACTTTTTTATGTCGACAAATTTTTGTTTCAACAAAGCTCTGTTTCAACAAATTTCTGTCTTGACAAATTTCGGTTTTGATAATTTTCTGAGTCTACAAATTCTGTGTCCATAAATTTCTGTTCCGACAAATTTTTATCTCGACAATGTTCTGTTTTGACAAATTTGATGCGATGCAGCAAACATTGAGAACAAATCCAGAACGGCAGGGCAATAATTGCCAATCCCATCTGTGACTCTAGGAGCAGCGGGTCACTAATCCACTGCCCAGATGGGTGCCTCCGCACTGAATCTTACCTTCAATAAGGTGAAGTGGTTCTGACAACCGAGTGAGGCGGAAGTGTGCTGCACCTGAAGCAGTAGCGATGAATTAATGATGGAGCTCGGTAGAAAGCGCTTATATAGGTAGGGAGGGGGTAGAGGGTTTGAGGGTTTCGGCCGGCTGAGACAGCGGGGGGCGAGAGCCGCCGCTGTACCTAGAAGACATTTAGAACCCCCAAGCGAAGGAGACGCCACGCCGTAACTAGCAGACAATTAACGGCGGGCAGCAAGTTTTTTTTCATTCTCACATAAAAACTCGAGGACATTCGAGTAACTTAAAAGTTTCGAAATTCCCGAGTAAGATTGAAAGAGACACAGGTCAAAATCAGTCGAAAACTACGTTCAACGAATATTATCACGATTCGTAAATGCGTCTCTGTGATGTTTCCTCTTCAAGATTCATTCGAATAAAAGCAGAAGGTCATGCTAAACCATATGGCTCTTATGGAATGAAGAGAAACAGTGATTTCTGATCAACACTTGATAAATCACATGAGCATAATCTAACGTATGCCGGCTGTTAGCAGATACCTGATATAGGAAGATGCCTGCTATAGGCAGATGCCTGCTATAGGCAGATGCCTGCTAAAGGCAGATACCTGCTATCGGTGTTTGGTCTTGAAGTACGTGATCTACGGATACCTAGACGCAGATGATTACGTGTCACATATGGTGTGGGGCTGCCAACCGGTCAGCCTCCGACCGCCATCTTGGATCACACGATAAATGCCGGCCGGGGGCATCAGGCCGCAATTCTTAGTCGAACGACAACTGCAGGTCGACCGCCATGTTTAGTTGCACAACAACTGCACGCCACCCGCAATCTTTCGTCGAACGACAACCGGTTAACAAAAACGTCGAGAGACATAACTGCCAAAGGACATATAATATCGAAGGACATAAAATGTCGTGAACAAAAAATGTCGAAATCATAAAACGACGAAGCACATAAAATGACCCAGCGCCCTTACGGACGCAAGCAATGCGTGATACTGCAACCCAACCCTAACAGTGGTTTCGTTTCAACATCGCAGGCCTCATCGCCCAATAATGTCGAAAACTACGTTAGTAGAAGTAGTTTCTCTAGTAGTAGTGGTAGTTTCTTCTGTTTTCCAGCGGAGCTCCAACGTGTAGTCACTGAGTGCTCCCCCGTAGGGCACGATGATAGTAGTAGTAGTAGTAGTAGTAGTAGTAGTAGTAGTAGTAGTAGTAGTAGTTTCTTCTGTTTTCCAGCGGAGCTCCAACGTGTAGTCACTGAGTGCTCCCCCGTAGGGCACGATGACCCGTTGATTCTGCACAGCTTCGTGCACGAAGTTAAGTTAAAGTTCACAATTAATACGCAGGGAGGAGAGCGGGTTCAGGAACAGAGATGATTAAAACCTCGTTAGTTTCGCACGACTTTGTATAGTCCGGTATGTTTGCCGAAAGCGATCAGTTTTTTTCGGTGTTCTGTTTCCGTGAGCAGGCGTTGTAGGTTGCACGCGGGCCTCAAAAAGGCTCGTTGGGTTGCGCGAGTGCATCACAATCCATAAGTAAGTGTTTCACACTTATTGTCACTTGGTGGCAACAGGGTTGTCCGGAAGCATGGTGGTGCGTCCGGTCCCATGTCTACGTCCAATAGGTGATTGTGTGTTATCCAAGTGTCCTGTGCATAGACGGTCAATGAATACTTGGTCTCCCCTATTAGAAAACCTGGCGTCCCACTCTCCCACGGATGGTTCAACTGCAAACATTTTTTGTCCACTCTGTTGTTAAGAGTTGTTCCATCGTGATGTTATATGTGAGTTGATGTCTGGAAACCAGTCTCGGTAATGTACGAAGATGAATTGTTCTTGCTGGGTCTCATTGTGAAATTATTGGTAACGTACCCATCATTTTTACTTAGGAACAAACAGACATTATTTCATGCTACGTGGCGGTGATTTCGAGCGTATATTTGGATCACAAGATTCTGCTCATACTTCTCTCTCCATTGTTTCAGAAACGATGTCTAACATCACCTCAGCGACAGGCGAGCGATCGCGAGCCTTAGGATACCTCCTGAAATCAAGGGACCCTTCGGATGACCGAACCACATGCTCACAATGCACCTTTCCACTGCCCAGGGATGACCTACACACCAATTGTTTAAGGCGCTCCAGTTGCTTCGCCGGTCACGTATACCGGCCAGCGGGATAAAACATGTGCCTATCAGCCATGAAAGCAACCCCAGGCAGTGCTACCTTTAAGGCGTTCATGATATCGGTCAATGAGGCCGAGATACACAGATAACGTTGCATCGGACGAACGAAATTTTTTGCACCATGCCTCAAGGAACCTTATAATTCCTGGCCCGCAGCACAACCCACCCCGCTACTCAGAAAATATACAGAAAGAAAAGGCGTGAAATAAGGCGCAAGGCAACACAAGTCGCCCTTCTTCTCAAACGTCCAGGGGCTCCAGCAGGAATAGCTCTGCTCCGTGGAACAGGTCTCCCTCACGGTCTCCTAGTCCTGAAGTATTAGCCCAGCACTCGACTTCTGGTGTCAATATGGTCGACGAGGTGCAGGCCACCTTAGGTGATTTGGGAACACATTTCCTCACGCAGGAGGAAAGCCTTCCCGATACAGTGCCATCAGACCAGGAGGAGTTCCATTCTCAGCGGCAATACACTTCTGGGGATCCGGGCCTGCTATCAGTGTCCAAGCGGACGTGAGGGGACTGCTACGTCACTCACGACTATGTTCCTCCCTTACCCTGATCCCAAGTCTCTGAGTCAACCACCACCGCAACAGACATAACTACTTCAGCTTCGGCTCCAAGCGGGCTCGTACGGAAATGTCACCCACGAATCCGCTCAGGCACCAATAGGAACCTTTTGTGACCCACCCACCTCCGCCTCTTACCGAAGAAGCCCCGACGCCGACGCCTCCAAGTTCGGCCACGGCCACGAAACTCAACAGGGTCCTCTCGACGCTTGGTTCTGAGGAGGACAGATTCGAGGCTCGACTCCAGTCCCTTTTCAGCGACGTAGAAGCCAGGTTTCAAGATGTGGAGGGAAGGCATCAAAGATGGGAGGGCAATGAAAAGTACGAGGAGAAACCCAATGACGAACAGGACGAGGAGGCGGAGGACGGAGAGGCAGACTTTGACCCCCGTAAGGGGAAAGGGAGGCCCCCAGCTTCTCCCATATTCTTCCCTCCCTCCCCACTCTCCGCACACTCCAGGCCTCTCACCTCGCCCTGACTCTCCGCGCACACCTATACCGAAGACAGACAGACAGACCACATTCACGGCACCAGGCTGCTCCGGTACCTTCACAACCTCCACGCTTCTTGACCATCCCATGGGCACACCCAAGGAAATCCCCAATGACGAGGCTCAACCCCGCCCCCCTCCCCCACCCACGAAGGGGGTGGTATGTACCTCCCTTAAGCGCGACGTACATGGTGGGGCTCGTGAGCTGCGACTTTAATGTCTCCTTCACAGAGATTCCTAATAACCTTAGAAAAGTTCACGAGCGAGGTCCTAACTTCATTTTCTCTCATCTGGACCTGACGAGCACTGCTGTTCAGCTACTCGTTCGGATGTCCACCCCTTTTCTACCGCCGGCTGTTTTAAGAAGCTTTCTATCCAGCTTCTTGAGAGTGTCTTTGCAGTCGAACAACCAGCCAACCGGGGGTGACCATCAGAGATTACGGATTGTTCAGCGTGGAAAGTATTCCAAGTGCACTCCCGAAACTCTTCACTCAAATTAATGACGCTGTACACGCCAATTCAAGACCAAAAGAGCTCGACTCTTGGTCGAATGCGTACTTGGCCCTTACATCAGACAGCCTACATTCCGGCTCTGATGTAATTAGCTACTGCAACGATGCTCCCTCCATAGGCTCACAACGACGCCACTAAGGGTAAGATCGACTTTCCTTTTGCACACATTACGGCAGAAGTACGTGCGAAGGATCTCCAGCTCCGCGCTCAAGTCACTCAGAACCTGCGCGGCTATATCCTCAGCGCTTCACTAACGGGTATTCTTGCTCGCATCCGTGATCCCGTCTTAACAGATGGCACGCGAGTTACTCTCCAGTCACTGACTGCATTGTTTGTCGAAGCTCTCCACGGGCTCCATTCACAAACTGTTGTCGGGATCCCTCTTCCAAACATCATCTCCAAGACTCTATGAGAGTCGCCCCACGTGATCATCTACCAGTACATTATAACTTTAGATATCTTGATTCTCTCGATAAAAAGCCATTTCTCTGTAATGTAGTAAGAGGCATAAGGTTTAGTATTGCGCTTCTGCTTTTATTCGAATGAATCTTGAAGAGAAAACATTACAGAGACACATTTACGAGAGAATCTTGATAATATTAGTTGAACGTAGTTTTCGACCGATTTAGACCTTTGTCTGTTTTAACCTTACTCGTGGAATTTCGAAACTTCTAAGTTCCTCGAATAACCTCTAGTTTTTAGGTAATAATTAAAAAAGAACTGGCTGCCCGCCGCTAAATGTCTGCTAATTACGGCGTGCCGTCCCCTGCGCTTGGGGGTCTAAATATCTTCTAGGTTCAGCGGAGCGGCGTCTCCCGCCTCCCGGTCTCGGCCGGCCGAACCCCCCAAACCCCTCCCTCCCTACCTATATAAGCGGGCTCTGCCGAGCTCTATCATTCATGAGGGCTAGCAAAGCTGCTTTACCGTAAGAGTGTATTATTAAAATAGCAGTGGTAGGAGGAGGCTCCTTATTGCTCTTACTACATTACAGAGAACAAGCTTTTTATCGAGAGAATCGAGATAACAAAAGTTATATTCTCTTCCCCTTCGTAAGAGCCATAAGGTTTAGCATAGAAAATACCATCATGTAGCGCAAGCTGGCCTATACCAGAAGGGCACAGAAATTGGATGGATCGGCTGCATCTTAAACTGAGTGATCTCAAAGAAGCGCTTGCTGTGTAAGGAATGATGACCAAGTTGTATAACTGTGGGTAATGACTTTAATTATAGGTCAGTTCAAGCATTGCTTGGTGGTTACCACAGTCAATATACTAGCTCATAGCTGCCAAATAAGATACGGGCCTAAAGTATGAGCCCCGAAATAGTAATTATGTACATTAATATATACTGCCTTCTAGTATGAGTGTGAATGAACAGCCAGGTAGCGACAGTAGAATCCTCAATATTGAAGCATCTACTATGTGTACCATAGCTAATGCTGTACAGTGAGTCAAACAAAGTAAAAATATACTGAGGAAGCAGTTATCCTGAAGCCGTAGCGTTGAGTACTCATAACGATATGATAAGATAATCTATACACGTACCTTATGGATGTACCAAAGTTTCTGACATTAGCTAGCGTAATGTCACAAGCCTTTGACGCGAGAGGGACTATCCACCTGGTTCTCAGTGAGACGCAAGATTGGTTAGGGTTCCCCACTGCGAATAGGTGCTTGTGCCTGAACAGGAGGGGCGGCTTCCAGAACTCCTTGGACATGAAGTCTTGGAGAGGGACCCCACGCGTCTAAGCGAGAGACGAGGCAGATTTTCTGGCGTCGTGAGCTTTAGTGAAGGCATGCGGTGTGGCTTCATTGATAAACGAGCAGATGTAATGCCCCACCGATGATGTTTTGAGTGGTTTGCTTAAAGTAGGATGGATGAGGAACAAGTCATTGTCCGACGGACATCGTGCTACGTAGGCGTTGAATATGGCCATAGGGCCCAGGCCGTGTGCCCGGACATTCGACAACAATGAGGCTATAGAGATGAGCGGTGGCGTGTGTGTGAGGGTCTGGTTTCAGTACTGGAACTTGTTAGCGGTCAGAACGAGCGCGCATGGCGAGTTCGTGGAGAAATGTAGTCCCGTGCGTGCCGTTGCTGCAATCTCAGAGACACTTTTTCCTGTTGCGACAGCGACGAGCATGAGTCTTCTGAAAAGGCGCAATACTGACGTCATCTGACTAGTGAAGCGAAGGGAGACGAGCATGTCAAGAACCGACTCCAGCTTCCGCTGCGGCATGAAACGTCTTTGTAGTGGGATCTCGCGAAACTGGGCTTTTGAGAGGTCCTTGAAGATTGCTGCGCCTGTGCGTGTTGACCAGGGTGTCAGCGAGCGATCTATTATATTTGATGGTGAGCACCGTTTTAAAAAACTTGCTGCGAGATAACTCGAGAGGGGTCGTGATGTTAGAGGCACCTCTCTACTTTCGACGCGCTTGGGACACGTCGATGGCGGGCGAAAGGTCGCTGAAGGACGCGACGACCTTGGGCCCCCACATGCGTAGGAGTGGTCGGGCACTACGAGGACGCCGCTGTAGCGGTACGTCTCGAGCTTGTAGTGCACCTGGTGAATCAGGGTGTATGAAAGGAACAGGTATATTTTCTTTCACTGAGTCCAGTCGCATTGGAGGGAAACAACGAAAGATGCTCGTGGGTAATGAAAAGGAGCTGCATAAAGTGAGACGTTGTGGTTTCCCGGATACGCGAAGAGGCCTATTTGCCTATTCCGGTGCCAGGCAGAGAGGAGGGCGAGGCCTCGAGGCGTCCGCGTACACTACTTTTCTACTGGTAGGAGGCGTGAGAGCTGATCAGCCCAGACGATCCTGGAAGATAGGTTGCGAGGAATAAGAGGTGACGGCGCTGGAGGATTTTAGGAGCTGTGCTCCGAACGTCTACCACGCCGAGGCTTTGCTGGAGCTCAAGTGGTTCACCATGGTTACCCCCGCCCTGTTGTCTGACAACACGCGGATTGTAGTGTGGTGCCAATGAGCTCGTGCCCGCAGCGCATGTACGATGGCCGATGATTCCTTCGACGTAACATGGAGGATACATCCCACTGGCGACCAGCAGCCGTATGACTGCTGGTCGCTGCAGCATACAGCCCCCGCGCGTCGCCTTATGCGTTCGTCCACAGGAGGTGCTTCGGTGGAGGCATTACGAACGGGACGTGGGAGTGAAGGATAACCTCGCTGCTCCAGTCCTGTACCGCGCGGCGGTAGGGATGGTGGAGATGGCTGGTCTTGCTGGGTATGCGCAGGGATCGTGCTGCGAGCACCACTCCGTTGAGGAAGTGGTGAGCATGGCGTAGGTAAGGTGTTCGTTCATACATCAGGCCGAGGGAACACTGATGCTGTCGAAGCGAGAGTCCTGCGAGGAAGTATCTCCGTGGCCATGTTCCTGCGGCGGTCGATGTGTTGTGAGGTCGGGGAGATGGGCCCGGCCTCTCCATTGAGTGTTACCCCCAGGAAGTCGAACTACTGGGTGGGTTCCAGAATAGACTTCCCCAGGTGGACGTGGCAATCGAGCTTGAAGAGAAAGTCACAGGTTGTCTGGGTGGCGCTACGTCAATGATGCGCCGTCGGTGCCTGGAGCAGCCAGGCACCGCATCTATCCCTTGCTGGTGGAGCAAGCGAAGGGATAGCTTCCCGATCGTTGTAAAGACTTCTGGTCCCAGGTTGAGGCCGAATGGGAGGGCCGAGAAAAGGCACCGTTGGCTTCGTAGTTTGAAGGCCAGGAATTTTTGGGACATGAGATGAGTTGGGACGGGTGGGGTAGCGTCCTTTGTGCCCAACTTGGTGAACCAGAGAGGGGACTTCAGCACCGCTAGTATTCGTTGCTGGTTGGACCCTCGAAACGCGGTTATCGGGATGTATTTGTTGAGTTCTGAGAGGTCGATCAATAGGTGATCCCCTCCCGAAGCCTTGGGACCACAAAGATACGAGATGCGAAAGCTGGTTGTTTGGGTCCTGCCGTGATTACGCCTTTGCGCAGGAAGTCTGACACGAGGGGGTTGAGAACGCTCTCGTGTTGTCGATGCGAGAGTGTAATCGAGAGGAAGGGGTGGTGGCACCCCTCTCAAAAGAGGCATTTGGACAGAAAGCGTTTGACCCAAGGCGTGACTTCGTGTCCGTGTGCTTGGGGACTCCTGCGGGCCGCCTGAAGAGCGTTAGTGCTTATGGGACGGGGAGCGGTCCCGCTTTCCACAGTCACCTGAGGAATTGGAGCGTGGTGGAGTGCTCATACAAACCACGCAGAGACTGCGGGGAACTTGCGTGCCAACCGTGAGACGGGATCACGGATGCGAGCAAGAATATCCGTCAGTGACAGGCTGAGGACCTAATCTCCAGCGCGGAGCTGGAGACCCTTCGTACATACATCTGCTGGGATGTGTCGGAAACAAAAAGCGGTCTTGCCCCTAGTGGTCTCGAAGCGAGCCTGTGGGGGGACGATCGATACGTTAGCGAATTCCCTCAGGGCCCCGATTCTATGGCCGCCTGATGTAAGGCGTGAAGTGCGCATTCGATCCAGAGTCGAGCTCCGTTTAATTAGGAGGCTCTGTCTCGTTGCACGATATCTGGAGGCGCAGTCATAGCTGAGGTCGATCTTGCAGTAAATTGTTTTTGTGTCGACACAAGTTCGTGTGTCGACAAAATTTTGTGTTGACAAATTTTGTGTGTCCACCAAATTTTGTGGTGATAAAATTTGTGTCGACAAAATGTTTGTGTTGGCAAATTGTGTGTCATCATAATTTTTGTGTCGACAAAATTGTAGCATCGACAAATTTATGTGTCGACAAAAATTTTGATGTCGACAAAATTTGTCTGTCGACAAATTGTTTGTGTCGACAAATTTATGTGTACTCAGACGACGTCACTTTTGGCGGTCTTTAAGAAAAGTTTCTCGTCGCGCTCGCAGCAGGCAACAGGGTCTCCGAAATTGCAGCCATGTCACGCACGGGACTGCATTTCTCCACGAACACTCCATGCGCGCTCATCCTGACCGCTGACACGTTCCTGTGCAAAAAACAGACCCTCGCCCACACACCACCGCTCATCTCTATCGCCTCACTGCTGCCGGATAGCCGGGCACGCGGCTTGTGCCCTATGACTGCACTCAAAGCCTACATAGCACGATATCCATCGCACAATGAATTTTGGTTCATCCATCCTACTTCTCGCAAGCCTCTCAGAGCGTCATCGGTGGGGCACTACATCTGCTCGCTTATCAATGAGATCACACGGCGTGCCTTCGCTGAAGCTCACGATGTCCGCAAGTATGCCTCGTCTCTCGCTCGAACGCGTGGAGTCCCGCTTCCAGACATCATATCCAGGGCCTTTTGGAGGTCGCTCCACGTATTCGTGCACAAATACCTCTCCACAGTAGAGAAGCCTAACCAGCCTTGCGTAACCTTAAGAACCAGGTAGATAGTCCTTCTCGCCTCATACGTTTCGGACACCGCATCCGCTGATGCTAGCACTTCCTCTACTTAGCATGGAGTACGTGCTTTATTATCTTACCATCGCGTGCGGTGACACTCCACGCAAAGCCTTTAGGTTACGGATTACGAAATATGTATTTCCTTTATCCTACTTGCAGTACAACTCTGTTACCATAGGAGTTAGCTATTGTACACACTGTTGGTACTGCTATATTTAGAATTTATTACCTACTGGACGGATCACCCACATTGTCTGGAGGGCAATATGTATTGATTACGTAACTACTCTTTGGATGCTCATGCTCACGGCCCGCATATTGCTTTTGGCCGCGTCGAGCAAGTATGTTCACTGTCGTTGCCACAACGCCATATTTGTATTTACAGATACATACACTCGGCCGCATCCCCCAAAAAGGGGGGTGGCCGACGACAAGGCACACCTCACACCCCATTACGCTCACACACACACAATTAAGCCCTTTTGTGCTAAAGGGTCCGGCCGGTAACCCCACAACATACACTCTGGGTCACGAGTGCAGGTCGAGGATCCGTTGTCAGCTGCAGGGCCCGACAGTTTCCACTAGTTTACCCCCGCCGCGTCATAATGGTCGGGCCCCCCCCCCACCCACGACCATCCCGACAACGGGATGCCAAGGGCGGGAAAGCACATCAGAGCAGCGTCAAAATCAACCATTCACCACCCTTCTCCACTCACGCATGTTCATTGCACGCTCTCGCTACTTCCACATTCAAGTCTCTCCCTCCTAACGCCTGCTTCACACCATCCATCCACTCAAACTTCGGTCGACCTCTAGGCCTGCTACCACTCGTCTCCGCATTCATCACCCATTTCACCAATCTCCCTTCATCCATCCTCTCCATGTGCCCGAAACATTTCAGAACACGCGAATCCACTCTGCCCTCCAACTTCTTCACCATCACTGTTCTGATTCGAACCACGTCATTGGTTATTTGGTCTCTCAGCATTACTCAAGCCATGCTCCTCAAACATTTCATCTCAAAAACATTCAACCTTCTCTCCTCTGCTAAAGTCTCAGCTCCGTAGAGCACAGTTGGGACAACAACACCCACATACAGCCCTCTCTTTGCTTCCATCCCCAACGTCCTACAGCTCATTACACTCTTCAGTGCACCCAACACTTTACATCCCTCCTTCACTCGCGCCTTCACTTCAGTTTCCGCTAGTTCAAATATCTCCACATGGGAACCCAGAGACTTAAAACTCTGAATTTCCTCCAAGAGCTCTCCATCGACAGTCCTCGAGCAACTCATTACTTTACTCTTACCCACGTTGACTCGAAGCTTCCTCCTCTCACACAATCTACCAAACTCAGACACTAGTCTACATAGCTTCTCCTCTGAATCCGCAACCAAGGCCGTATCATCAGCAAACAGCAACTGGCTCAACTGCCAACTCCATCCATTCGCTTCCAACAGTTCCAAGCCACCCAGCACACTCACGTTCAACTCCCTGACCACTCCATCCATAAAGAGGTTGAACAGCCAGGGAGACATCACGCAGTCTTGTCTCAGTCCCACTTTCACTGTGAACCTATCACTCACCTCGCTTCCCACTCTGATAAATGCTCGGCTGCTAACATAGAAACTCTGCACCACTTTCAACACATGTCCGCCCACTCCATACAAATGCAACACTTTCCACAGCGCTTCCCTGTCAGTCCTGTCGTATAGCTTCTGCAGATCCATGAAGGCCCAGATCACATCCTTTTCTTTGGCAAGGTACTTCTCACAGACCTGTCTCACTGCAAAAATCTGATCGGCACACCCTCTACCACTCCTAAAGTCACACTGTTCTTCTCCAATTACGCAGTCCGTACAGTCTCTAATCCTTTTGAGCTGCACTCACCCGTACAACTTACCAACTACACATAACAGACTGATGCCTCTCGAGTTGCAGCATCCATTTTTATCTCTTTTGTCCTTATATAGCGGAACAATGCAGGCACTGCGCCACTCACTTGGTACCACGCCTGCCACAAAACACAAGTTCAGCAACCTCACCCACCATTTGACAATCGTTACTCCACCCTTCTTCAGGCACTCGGTCGCAAAGCCATCCAAACCAGGGGCTTTCCCTGCTTTCATCACCTCCACCGCCTCCTGCACCTCTTCCCTGGTAATGTTCGCACAAGTCTTTCTCCCAAAACTGGCATCCGAGCACCACCACCCACGGTAACAAGTCAGCCTGTCTTGTCATCCTTCACATTCAACAACTCATCAAAATACTCGGCCCACTTCTTCCGTACATCACCACTTTCCAACAACAACTGGCCGTTTTCATCTTTCACCACTTCCTCCTATCCGGTCTCTCCCTTTCTCACCCTCTTCACTTCCTTCCAGAACATCTTTTTGTTCTACTCAAAATTCTGGCACAACCGTCTGCCCCACCTGGCATCAGCGACCCTTTTAGCTCTTCTCACCACCTGCTTCACCTCGTTTCTCCTCTCCTTGTAGCTTTCATAAGCCACCACAGACTTCCCCTGCAACCACTCCTCAAACGCTCCTCTTTTCCGTGCCATCACCAGTTTGACCTCTCCGTACCACCACTCGCAACCTTTCCCTCTGCACCCGCCCACACAACACGCACCACACACCTTCTTCGCACATCTCAGCAACGCATCCCTTAACGTCTCCCATTCTTCCTCCACATCTCTCAGGTCGTGTCCTCTCACGTTGTCATATTCTTCACTCAACGCCTGTCGGAACTTCTCGGCTCTACTTCTCACAGACAGTTCACTCACTTTCACTACCTCTCTTCCTCCTCCCACTCGTTTGTTGTCCTTCCACTTCTGCTCCACTCTTAATCTATCTTCCACCAGCAGATGGTCAGACACTCCTCCACCCTCCCCTCTCAACACCCGCACATCAACAGCCTCCCCACCACTCTCCTCGATATCAGCACAAAATCCATCATTGCTCTCTCCACCACTGCACCACGGGCCAACCTTACCCATGTGTACTTGTGGATATCTCGCTTCTTGATTTGATTTGGGCCTCAGGGCTCGATGATCATGGATTCCAATAGGCTCGCACGCCTAGGTGTGCGAGGAAAAAACAAAACAACGCTTTTAACGTTAGGAAGGAAGAGAAAATTTTAGCTATGTCAGACGCACGCTATTGCGCAAAAGAAAAAACGCTTACTCGAAACGGACCTCCGCTTCCAATCCTTTTCAACTTAAAGAGTATATATACGCACCCTAGTGCGTAAAGGTAGCATCGTCAAGATTAGTACAAGGTCAGTGGCTACACGGGAAAATTCAGCTCCGACAGCAACGCTACACAATATTTACAGCTACGCGGTTTAGTTGTTTAAATACAATTTATTCATTTAGGTAAGATAAAGACTCAGATGAACCGAAACGAATCCTCGCCTCCAGCCCCTCAGAACCTCATGTATATGTCCATACGCCAGTGCGCACAGATAGTTTTGTCGAAATTGGTACAAGGTTCACGGCTACTCGGACTAAGCCAGCTCCGACAGCAATGCAACACAATGTTTCCAGCTACGCGGTCTATTTGATTTCAAG
>SDVV010002091.1:0-23786 GCA_016164225.1 Gammarus roeselii | reverse complement strand
CACCGCTAATCACAGACCACTGTAACTCACACCGCTAATCACAGGCCACTGTAACTCACACCGCTAATCACAGACCACTGTAACTCACACCGCTAATCACAGACCACTGTAACTCACACCACATATCACAGACCACTGTAACTCACACCGCTAATCACAGACCACTGTAACTTACACCGATAATCACAGACCACTGTAGCTCACACCGCTAATCACAGGCCACTGTAACTCACACCGCTAATCACAGGCCACTGTAACTCACACCGCTAATCACAGGCCAGTATAATGGCAGGATCCAGGCAATGCTGGAGTTTGTTCACCATTGGCATAATTCCTAACTCCTCAACCTCATTCCTAACGCCTCAATCTCATTACTAACGCCTCAACCTCATTACTAACGCCTCAATCTCATTACTAACGCCTCAACCTCATTATTAACGCCTCAATCTCATTACTAACGCCTCAACCTCATTACTAACGCCTCAACCTCATTACTAACTCTTCAACCTCATTGCTAACTCCTCAACACCATTACTAACGCCTCAATCTCATTACTAACGCCTCAACCTCATTATTAACGCCTCAACTTCCCTCATTACGCCTCAACCTCATTCATATTGCTTCAACCTCATTCATATTGCCTCAACTTCATTTCTAAAGCCTTAACTTCATTTCTAACGCATCAACCTCGTTCCTAACACCTCAACCTCATTCATAACGTGACAACTTCATACCTTAGGTCACTACTTCATTCAAAATACCTCAACCTCCTTCCTAATGCCTCAACCTTTTTCCGAGCGCCTCAACTTCCCACATTACAGCTCACCCTCATTTCTTAAGCCTCAAACTCATTCCTAACGCCTAATATTCCTTCCTAACGCCTCAACTTCCTTCCTAACACTTCAATCTCATTCCTAACGCCTCAACTTCATTCATTACGCCTCAACCTCATTCCTAACGCCTAAACTTCATTCCTAACGGCTCAACCTCATTCCTAACGTCTCAACTTCATTCCTTACGCTTCAATCTCTTTTATAACGCCTCAACCTCATTCCTAACGCCTCAACCTCATTCCTAACGCCTAAACTTCATTCCTAACGGCTCAACCTCATTCCTAACGTCTCAACTTCATTCCTTACGCTTCAATCTCTTTCATAACGCCTCAACCTCATTCCTAACGCCACAACCTCATTTCAATCCATTATTTGATTCTCGCCAAGATCATCCACATCCATCATTCCTAATCCTCCATCCTGCACCTCGAGAACGATGGTTTCCATTCCCACTCGGTTAGCCTTCTTTATGGACCAACTTCTGATGGCCAAGAGAGGCCATGCTGTTAATTTATAGAGATATTCTCCAGGGTCTGTTATTGAGACTGTCTTAACGGGCCTATCATCTTAACTTGCATAAAGGGGCGCCGTCGTAAAGGCTGCCAGCTTTAACGATACAAATGAACTAAGGCAAACTTCTTCACGCCTCCGCTTAGCTATGAACCAACTAGAACTAAATGATGGCAGTATTTTGCCCTTAAATAAATGGTTGCATTACTTTGTCCAGCATTGTCGAGAGGAATGTGGACAAAATATTAAGGGAGTGTGTTTAGATAGTGTCTCTTGGCCCAGCTTCATGAATTCCAGAACCCCCAAAACTTAGGTTACGATTCCAGTCAGATATCGCGAGGAGTCGCTTCTTCTGTAGTACGCACCGGATTCTCAAACTTTCGGAATAATATCTGCATTGGTGAAGATGATTTTATATGATAAAGCCTTCATTTCTCCCAAAACTCGTTTCATCAAACGATGCACTCCTCATTTTACTCGTCCGGCGTCGGGCAAGGGAACCAAGGTCCGTAAACTGAAAATTACATTCGAAATTATGATTGCGTGTACACAAAACCTCCCACTAGATAAATCGGAATGAATTTGATTATTTACGGAACAAATTAATTGGTTGATGATACTCGATCGTACAATATTGAAATAGTTTTTTTTTAGTTAGACGTGCACCTTAACTATAAAGAAGATATTTGTCTCCAGCTACTTCACATTACGCCTGTAAACATGGATGAGCAAGATCACCAACCTTGATTACCAACCTTGCTCACCAGCCTTGATCAGCAACCTTGATCACCAACCTTAATCATCAACCTTGAACACCAACCTCAATCATCAACCTTGATCACCAGCCCTGATCACCAACCATGATCACCAACCTTGATCACCAACCTTGATCACCAACATCGATTACCAACCTTGATCACCAACCATGATCGCCAACCTTGATCACTATCCTTGATCACGAACCTTGATCACCAACCTTGATCCTTATCCTTGATCCCCAGCCTTGATCACCAACCTTGATCACCATCTTTGATCACCAACCTTGATCGACAACCTTGATCATCATCCTTGATCACCAACCTTGATCACCAGCCTTGATCACCAACCTTGATCATCAACCTTGATCACCAACCTTGACCACCAGCCTTGATCCCTATCCTTGATCACGAACCTTGATCACCAACCATAATCAACAACCTTGATCACCAATCTTGCTCACAACCTTGATCACCAACCTTGATCACCAACCTTGATCACCAACCTTGATCAACAACCTTGATCACAACCTTGATCACCAACCTTGATCACCAACCTTAATCACCAACCTTGATCACCAACCTTGATCACCAACGTTGATCACCAACCTTCATCACCAGCCTTGGTCACCAACCTTGATCACCATCCTTGATCACCAACCTTTATCACCAACCTTGATCACCAACCTCAATCACCAACCTTGATCACTATCATTGATCACGAACCTTGATCACCAACCTTGATCACTATCCTTGATCAAGAACCTTGATCACCAACCTTGTTCACTATCCTTGATCATGAACCTTGATCACCAACCTTGATCACCAGCCTTGATCACCAACATTGATTACCAGCCTTGATCACCAACCTGATCATATTTATGATCAGGTCAGACCTATATAGAAATATTTGAAAGATCAACATCAGGAAACGGTTGAGTCTGTGGTCTTGAATATCATGACCACTGGCAAAACAAGTTACCTGTAAGTTCATTTTCATTAATTTCCATAACAGGCCAGCCTGAAGGATTCCCTCAAGCTGAACTGGAATATTCTTTTATTTCGCTCTAAGTTGAAAAAAAATGCAGGAAATCTGATTATCACAATTCACACAGTTTTATGAAGCATTAGTTTCAACCAGAGATTCATCATTGTGACGCTATTTAGACTCCTAATGTCTGTGGGAAATTTTTGGTATTGCGTGTTTATTATGCTATCCACACAACGTTATTTTTAAGCAATTCATTTGTTGGCAAGCTTGTCCATAAAACTTGTAACTCGCACTGAATTTTCTTTGGTGGTCACTCTTTGTTAGGCTAATTGATAATTGAAATCCTTCTAATTTAGAGAAATGAAAAATTTCAATCATTGCCCGACCTGTCTAGTTGCCTGCCTCTGGCCGCGGTTGCCTTCAGTTGTTGCCATAAGTGGTTGCCTTCAGTGGTTGCCTTTAGTGGTTGACAACAATGGTTGCCATCAGTGATCGGTACCAGTGGTTGCCTTGAGTGGTTGCCTTCAGTGGTTGCCTTCAGTGGTTGCCATCAGTGGTTGCCTCCAGTTGTTGTCTTCTAGTTGCTTGCCACTCTCCACGGTTGCCATCATTGGTTGCTATGAGTGATTGCCATGAGTGGTTGCCATCAGTGGTTGCCATCAGTAATTTTCTTCGAGTTGTTGGCCTCTGTTTACGGTTTACAAGTTTACAAGTGTATAAAGACAACAACTGGACAATTGGACTAAACTAGGTTGCCATTTCTGCTTCTATGACATCCAGAAAGGGAACGGTTAAGCTATTTGTGTGCGATATATGTAGAAATTATCGAATTGAGACTTAAAGGTTTGGATTTTATTGCTATTTACAACCTCCGCTGGAAGTTTGTTCCATTCTTCGACAACACTATACGTGGATAAATTGCGCGTGATGTCGAGTGAGAAACGTTTTCAAACGATTTTGTATCCATTGTTCCTAGTCATTCCGTTCGTATCTAGAGTGAAAAGGCTCGCTCGGTCGACGTTTTCATTACCTGTCATAATCTTCCACACTTCGATCATGTCGCCTCTGACTCGACGTTTCTCTAGCGAATATAGAATAAGTTCATGTAGCCTGTCTTCATACGATTTATTCCGCAGCGAAGGGATGAGTTTGGTAGCCCTGCTTTGAACCTTCACCAATTTAATAACTTCTTTTATATGATATGGAGAACAGAATTAAACGGAATACTCGAGATGCGGTCTAACAAATGCATTGTATAACTTGAGCATACTATTGGGTTTTAGTACGATATAGTGCGGAATATCATACTTAGCATATTGTTGCCTTTCTTGGCAGCATCGTTACATTGCTTGCTACTTTTTAATTTGTTACTGAGGACGACATCTAAATCTCTCTCTTCGGCAACACGAATGAGTTTCTTTCCGGACATTGAATATTCGTGCTTGAGGTTATGTGGACCTATGTGCATAACTTCAAATTTGCCTACATTAAATTTCATTCACCACTTTTCTGACCAATCAACAATTTTGTTCAAGTCTAGTGGGATCTGCTGACACTCTTGTTCAGTTTGCACTCTGCCTCCTATCTTAGTATCGTCTGCAAACTTGCTAATGTTTGAGAGTACGTTGCTAGCGATATCGTTAATGAATTTTATAAAGAGAACTGGACCTAAGACGGATCCTTGAGGCACGCCGCTTGTGACATTGCCCAGGGAGAGGAAGCTTCATTGAGTGCAACTTGCTGCGGTCTGTTCGTAAGCCAGCATTTTATCCAGTTGTTAAGCTCACCTCGAATGTCGATGCTGAGCTATTTCCTAACTAGGCACTTGTGAGGAACTTTATCAAATGCCTTTTGAAAGTCAAGGTAAATAATATCGATTGGAGATTTTGTGTAGTGGATTTCTATTATATTCTTGAAAAAAAGTAGCAGGTTCGTGAGACAGGAACGATTGTGTCTAAAGCCATGCTCTGAGTCGCCAATCAGTTTGCCATCAGGAACACCAGTTGCTAAAAGTTGAACGTCAGACAGATGGATATTTCAAGGACAGAGAAATGTTTTATGTGTATTTATTCAAAAGATGTTGTAGATAGACGGACTCCTACTCAAACAGTCTCGGATTCAACAGTTACAGCATTTGATATAGAACTTACACGCTTTCTCTGTTAATACGCGTACGGAAACAGACACAGCTAGCTCTTGACTTGAAGAAAGAGTCCCTGAGAAAATAGTTCACTGAACCTTTACAGGATGCCAAAAAAATATATACTGCCATTTCTTATACTTTATTTCTACTTTAGGCATGATTGCCTTCAGTAACTTCAAACCCTTCATTTGGTCCCATGTCCTATCATACAGTAACCTGAAATCTCTTGTGTGGTCCGGAAGCACATCAGTAGCCTAAAACTCCGTTTGTGATCCCAAAACCCGATCATGCAGTCATCTAACCTCATATGCGGTACGGCCTATCAGTATCCTCAAACCCTTCATGTGGTTCAAATGCATATTATCCTGTAATCTCAAACCCCTTATGGGATCCCAATGCCCACTATGCAATAGCTTCTACCATCTTTTGCGGTACGGCTCATCAATATTCTCAAATCCTATACCTGGTCCAAGGCGTATTATACTGTAACATCAAACCCCGTTTGTGGTCCCAAGGTTCGTCATGTAGGTATCTCAAGCCTCTTATGCGGTCCCGAAACCCATCAGAAACCTCAAACCCCTTAAAAAGTCCCAAAGCACATCATTCAATAACCAATAACCCCTTATTTGGTCTAGAAGCACATCAGTGACCTACAGGCTAAACGTAATAAAAAATAGAAATAAATTCCCGCCTATCTTCGAACCGCAGTTTTACTAAATATTACTCAATATTACTCAGTATTACTCAGCATTACCCATGCGACATAACTGAATACGCGGTACACTTGGCAAAGTTGCATTGAAGTTCACTGATATTATTGAAATGAGCATTTCACACAACTTTACTGGATGTAACTTCACTGTGTGTAGCAGCTCTTATTTGAAACAGTAAATTATATTGCATGTCCAAATGTGTAACGATCTTCTTATAACGCAAATTTGAAAATTATTTCTCAACGATACGATTAAATTAAATTTTAACTTTTTAGTAAAGCGACCTGCCCAAATCTCGGCGGCATCCTTAACATTTAAAGACGTTGCTAAGTAGTTTGACTGAAAACGACTTAGAATAGATAGCTTAGATAAGGGTTCTTAGCTTGAAGGAACAGATAGCTTAGATAAGGGTCCTTTGCTTGAAGGAACAGATAACTTGGATAAGGGTTCTTTGCTTCAAGAAACAGATAGCTTAGATAAGGGTTATTATCTTTCAAGAACAGATAGCTCAGATAACAGTTCGTCGCTTGAAGGAACAGGTAGCTTAGATAAGGGTTCTTTGCTCAAAAAACAGATAGCTTAGATTATGGTTCATCGATTGAAGAAACAAATAGCTGGTATTAGGGTTCTACGCTTGAAGGAACAGATAGCTTGGATAAGGGCGTTTCGCTTGAAGGACCAGTTAGCTTAAATAACGGTTCTTCGCTTGAAGGAATAGATAGCTAGGATAAGGGTTCTTCGCTTGACGGAACAGATAGCTTAGATAACGGTTCTTCACTTGTGAAACAGATATTTTAGATAAGGGTTCTTCGCTTAAAGGAACAGATAGCTTAGATAAAAGTTCTTCGCTTGAAGGAACAGATAGCTTAGATAAGGGTTCATTGATTGAAGGAACATATATCTTAGAAAAGAGTTTTTCACTTGAAAGGACATATATCTTAGATAAGGGTTCTTCGCTTAAAGAAACAGATAGCTTAGATCAGGGTTCATTGATTGAAGGAACATATATCTTAGAAAAGAGTTTTTCACTTGAAAGGACATATATCTTAGATAAGGGTTCTTCGCTTAAAGGAACAGATAGCTTAGATAAGGGTTCTTTGCTTGACGAAACAGATAGCTTGGATAAGGGTTCTTCGCTTGAAGGAACAGATAGCTTAGATAAGGGTTCTTTGCTTGACGAAACAGATAGCTTGGATAAGGGTTCTTCGCTTGAAGGAACAGATAGCTTAGATAAGGGTTCTTTGCTTAAAGGAATAGATAACTTAGATAAGGGTTCTTCGCTTGTAGGAACAGATAGCTTAGCTAACGTTTTTTCGCTTGAAGGAAAAGATATGTTAGATAACGGTTCTTCGCTTGAAGGAACAGATAGCATAGATAAGGGTTCTTCGCTTGAAGGAACAGATAGCTTAGATAAGGGTTCTTCACTTGAAGGAACAGATAGCATAGATAAGGGTTCTTCACTTGAAGGAACAGATAGCTTAGATTAGGATTCTTTCATTAAGGGAACAGATAGCTTAGATAACGATTCTTCGCTTGAAGGAACAGATAGCCTAGATAATGGTTCTCCGCTTGAAGGAACAGATATCTTAGATAACGGTTCTTTGCTTGTAGGAACAGATAGCATAGATAAGGGTTCTTCGCTTGAAGGAACATATAGCTTAGATAAGGGTTCTTTGCTTGAAGGAACAGATAGCTTGGATAAAGGTTCTTCGCTTGGCGGAACGAATAGTTTAGATAAGAGTTCTTCGCATGAGGGAACATAAAGCTTGGACGAGGGTTCTTCGCTTGAAAGAACAGATAACTTGGATATGGGTTCCTCGCTTGAGAGAACCGATAGCTTGGAGGACGGGGCCAATAAAAGATGTCTGGATTACAAATAAATGATCTTGAAAACCAAACTGTATGAAATAAGTAGATTTGAAATCAAGATGAAAATCAACGACATGAAACGATCTTAAAAATCAAAATATTATTAGCAAAATCAACATCTCAATAAATGGGCTTTCTCCGGTTATTAAATGTCTGCACGATGTATAATAGGTTATTTTGTGGATAATCAGAAAACACAAAACAAGAGAGTGTAAGTCCTTTTTATACCGAATGATGTTGATGTCCACGTAATATGTATTGTATACATGGGACTTAATTATAAATCAAGCATGTGACAGAATACCTCCACCCTCCCCACGCCCCACTAGGGTAAACAATGAGACTTTAATTATCTCGTAAACAGGGGCCATTTCTCGCCACGTAATCCTCGAGGGCTCTGCTCTGTCCGCGGGCTTGGAGTTAAATTTGTCTCAGTTAACCCTAACATTCGTCCCTAACGCTAAAAATTCGTTTTCTGTTTGCTGTTCTGAGACGACAGTAGTAAAGGCCACCTCTAACTATTCTCATTTTGTGTCTTCTTTAATTTGAACAATTAATTCGATTATTTTAAAAACTACTTGATAAGGCAATGAAAATCCGTTCAGCAATGCTTTACAGTATTAAAATTATTTAACAGACAAGCTAACACATTCCATGTACATAAAATTGACTTGAATTGATTCTTCAATAAAACGCCGTAGACGCAATTAATTGTTGATGCACTTGTGAGCCTTTTGGGGAGAAAAACAATCGCGCATGGGGACAGAATCTGCACGGACCATGCACAGCCCTTGCAATGCCCCTGCACTGTCCCAGCACAGGTCATGCACTGACCTTGCACAGCCCCTGCACAGCCCCTGTAAAGCCCTTGCACAGCTTCTGTACAGCCCCTGCACAGACCCTTCACAGACCCTGCACAGCACATGCAGACAGCTGCTATAGACAGCTCTTTCATAGCAAATGCATAGCCCCGGCACAGCCCTATCACACAGCCTCGGCAAACAGCCCTCACTTGCACAGCCCCTGCGCAGCCCCTGCACAGCCCCTACTCAGCCCATACCCATCCCTTGCACAGACCCTGCCCACACCCTGCAGAGCCCTTGCATAGCCCCTACAAAGTCCTACCCAGCCCCTGCACAGCCCCTGCATAGCCCTTTCACAGCCCCTGAACAGAATCTGCACACAATCTCTGTACACAGTCTTTGCACACAGCCCCTGCTCACGGCCCCTGCACACAGCCCTGCACAGAGCCCTGTCTAGCCTCTGCACACAGTCTCTGCTTTCAACCCCTGTATGCAACCCCTGCACGCCGACCCTGTACGCAGCCCCTGCACGCAGCCCCTGCGCGCATCCCCTGCACGCAGCCCCTGCACGGAGCCCCTGCACGCAGCCCCTGCACGCAGCCCTTCACGCAGCCCCTGCAAGCAGCTCCTGCACGCAGCCCCTGCACGCAGCCACTGCATGCAGCCCCTGCACGCAGCCCCTGCACGCAGCCCCTGCACGCAGCCCCTGCACGCAGCCCCTGCACGCAGCCCCTGCATCGGACTTCTTGGCTCATCAGCAACCTCAACCCAAATCTGTCAACAAAGCTCATTATGCAGTACCCTTTAACCTAATATGGGTTACCCAGACCCATCAGTAACCTCAGACCTCTTATGTGGTCAAACCATTTACGTGGCCACAACACATGTGCACAGCTCCAGTAGACAGCACTGCATAGCCCTCGCATAGCCCTGCCCAACCCCAGCCCACAACCCGACACGGCCCCTGACCGCCACTGCACTTAGCCTACATATCCTTTGCACAGCTTCTGCCCAGCCCTTGCCCAGCCCCTGCCCAGTCTCTGCCCTGCCCCTGCACAGCCCCTGTACAGCCCCTGCGCAGCCCCTGCACAGCCCAGTGCAGCCCCGTCAGAACCCTTGCACAGTCTTATAGCCCCTGCACAGATCCTGCACAGCCCTTGCACAGCCTTGTAACTCCTGCACAGGTACTGACTGCACAGCCCCTGCACAACCTATGCACAGGTCTTCCACAGGTCCTGCACAGGTCCTGAACAGCCTTTGTACAGCCCCTGCACCACCACTGCACAGGTACTGACTGCACAGCCCCTGCACAACCTATGCACAGGTCTTGCACAGGTCCTGCACAGGTCCTGAACTGCCTTTGTACAGCCCCTGCACCGCCCCTGCACAGCCCATGCACAGGTCTTGCACAGGTCCTGCACAGCCCCTGATCAGTCCCTGCAAAGTTCATGCAGAGCCCCTGCACAGCCCTGCAGCCCCTGCACATGTCCTGCACAGCCGCTGCTCAGTCCCTACACAGCTCCTGCACAGCCTCTGCACATCTCTGTAGCCCCTGCACAGGTCCTGCACAGCCGCTGTTGGTCCCTGCACAGCCCCTGCACAGGTCCTGCACAGCCTCCGGCTGCACCTGATTATTCAAATACATTAATTTTCTCCAAAGTTGGAAGAGGCTCATATCGGCCGGAACTGCGCGGCCCGCCCTTCCTTAGCCGCTGTCTCTTTGCCTTAACGAATTGCAACGAGTCGTGACATAAAGTAAACGGTCCCGCACGGCACCGACTCTTCTTTGAGAGACCAGTACTGGGCCGGAGCCGGCTGCCCGTCATTCCACAGGGTGCGTCTGGCAGCACGAGAAGGCGTGGAGGGGGCGTTTCTTTCTCTCTTATTTTCTCAGGCAAAACAAACGGAAAAAGTTGAGGTGCCTGAGGCGGGGTCGGGACCCTTCTTAATGGCGAAGATTGAGTTGTGCTCAGTAAAATGACCTAAGCCGAGTGCATATTGAAACATGCGCCGCCCTAGCGAAGATGCTCAGAAGCTTACTCAGTATAGATGATCGGATGCTTATCAATGAATATTTACTAATTGTATAACTGAAATGAAGTACAATTGTTCATCATTAACTGGAGTTGTGATCGACGATGATAAAAATTTAAAACTCTAATCATCAGCTGAACGTTGATCATTTTGTTCTCCGTGGCGTCCGTGGGGAGCAGCCCTACGGTTACGTACGACCCATGGGGAGAACCCCTACAGTTATGTGCCCCCCATGTGAAACGCCCAATAGTTGTGTGCCACTCGTTGGGGTAACCTCTACCTTTACGTGTCACCCATGGGGAGAAACTCAACAGTTACGTGCTACCCATGGGGAGAAGCCCTACAGATACATGCCACCCATGGGAGAAGCCCTACAGATACATGCCACCCATGGGAGAAGCCCTACAGTAACATACCACCCATGGGAGAAGCCCCACAGGTACATGTTACCCATGGGAGAAGCCCTACAGAAACATACCCCCCATGGGAGAAGCCCTACAGATACATTCCACCCATGGGAGAAGCCCTACAGTAACATACCATCCATGGGAGAAGCCCTACAGATACATGCCACCCATGGGAGAAGCCCTACAGTAACATACCACCCATGGGAGAAACCCTACAGATACATGCCACCCATGGGAGAAGCCCTACAGTAACATGCCACCCATGGGAGAAGCCCTACAGTAACATGCCATCCATGGGAAGAAGCCCGACAGCCACGTGTCACCCATTGGGAGACGCTTTACAGTTAGGTTTCACCCATGGGGATAAGCCCTACAGTTCCGCGTCACTCATGGGGAAAAGCCCTACAGTGCCGCGCCACTCATGAGAATAAGTCCTTTATTTCTGTACCTTCCATGGGGATAAGACCTACAGTTCCCAGCCACTCATGGGGTAAGCCCTACAGTTCCTAGACACTCATGAGGTTAAGCCCTACAGTTTCTAGCCACTCATGGGGTAAGCCCTTCAGTTCCTAGACACTCATGGGGATGAGCCGAACAGTTTCTACCCACTCATGGGGATAAGTCATACAGCTCCAAGCCAACCTCTGAATACAAACTCGAGGCAGAGGCTCAATGCTAGGACCTAAACGGGCTCTTGTCAATGCCGACGTCGTGTGATGTTGATGAGCGTCACCAAGCGTAGTCGACGCATGGAGTATTGGTCAACATGGAAAGCGGTGCGGTAATGGTTACTGTAGCTAAGTGGGTTGTTACGTCTGTTGTTAATAGATACAATTCTCGATTTTGTTTGTATTCTCTGTCGGTTGTTCATTTGACCATGCCCATTAAAGAAACCTAATGTTCATAAAATTCTTGCCCTATACAACGTCTTGACAATTTGGAACTATCATTCCACGAGCATAAAAAAATACGCAAAATGTGATTCAATGATTGGGATCTGAATCATTTAATAATCCGTTGTTAATATCATTGCAGTCCCTTGACTTTCAAACCAACAATGAGAGAATTAATGAAAAGCTCCCTCTAGACTCCTTGACTACGACAATCAACATATGAATTTTACAGATAAAACATTTGTGTATCTTCTATCAGCTCCCAAAATATACGTTTTGTTGTCAAACATGCCTATAAATCAAAAATACGTTCTAAAAAGTCTCCTAACGTTCTTTGCAAGTCAACACAAAATATACATATTAGTCATAGGGAAGTTCAATTCTCCTGATTGAATTGAATCCCTTCTTAGTAGCATCAGGTAGTCAATTTTTACTGAGCTTTCATTTTGAACTGTCATTCAATCGGTGAATACCACTTTACCTATAAAATGATAGTAATACTAGTTCAAAACGAATGGCATGTCATTCGAATATTGATATAAATAAGCGCCTATATACATTTTTTGAACAAACATTTAACGTTGATGCTCCTTCCAAAATTTTTGGAAGCGAAGACAAGTTTGAGTACTGAAAAAGTTACAAGACCCTGACTACACAAGGTTACAAATTATTGACGTAAATATTCCCAATAATCCTACGCGTCATCGCAGTGTCCAGTATTGGCATTACAACAGCCTGTGACGTCATGACGTGTCTTCATTCAAATAGGGAGATAAAAAAATTGATAAACTCTAAAAGCCGTCAATACGAGTAATAAAATTTATCTCGTTCGAGTCAACTTTGTTTTAGTTTTTCTTTTCATATATGGCTCCTCAAATATGTATATCATCACCGACATAATCTCCAATCCTCAACAAAGCCCGGAAATTATTCGGTATAATAATTTCGAAAGAAAATGTCTGGAACCAAAAAAAAATCATAATGAAGTATTTTTACTTTTTCCATACATAAAAATAATAAAAGAAAATTACATTCTACTTTTCATTAATACTTCAATGTTTACGAGGTATGAATGAATATGAGGTGTGAAGTGGCGACCCTTTACGGAGTGACGAACCGAGGCAGTACTTCTCACGTTAGGAAGATCTTTCCGTCAATTTAAGGGCAACCAGACGAACACTGTACTTTCACAATTGTCATATCTAACTCAAGTTCCAATATTGAAGCATTTGTGTATTCCGATTGGTGGAAAATTGAAATGTACCCCGCCATTAATTGTAACTCCCATGCTAAAGAAATATAAGATTCGTTTATAAGAGAGAGAAAAGCTAGAAGCAGGATGGCATGTGTACTAGAGAGGCAACAAGGAGGTTACAGGGGGAGGTTACAGGGGGAGGTACAGGGGAAGGTTGCGGTAGTAGGGTAAGTCATAACGCTTCCACAGCTCCTGTCATGGCAGCAAGAGAGTTCTAGTTCCTGAATCTGCTGCTACCCTCTCCCTCCATGACGTAGGCAAGAGTTTCCAATGCACTTTTGACTTCAGCAAGCGAGTTCTTACTCCTGTATTTGCTATTAGATTAGATTAGATTAGAGGGCCAAGGCTTTCTAGGGCACTGTAGTCAATGTCCTTCTGGCGCCGAACTATTACATTTTCCCTCTATGACGCCAGCATGAGGGATGTATCCCCGAGCTCCCTCAGAGGCTACCATTTCATATCTATACCCTAGCTTCGTTGATCGCTCAAAGCTATCATTTTTGCTGGATTTATTTGCTACATAGAATATGTATATTTGTCTCCTAGACTATATATAATATGTATATTTATTTACTAGACCGTATATAATATGTATATTTATTTACTAGACCGTATATAATATGTACATTTATTTACTAGAATTTCTTTTGGGCATTTGATCTACAGATGAAAAATCTTTCTTAGCCGGCAACAACAACATTCGGTCAACCTATTCCTTCAACACACTGCGAATCGAACCCACGACCGCTGGAGCGAGAAGCAAGACATACCGTGTGAGAATTATGAATATTTATTAATTATGAGCGTTTCATTAATCTGCATCAACTGTTTGGTCATCTTCAAAATCTAGAAGAAAAAAAATACTATGGGGAACCCAGTATGTTAGATGACAGGTTATAGTCTAAAGCGCTAAGAAATTAAGTTCCGTGATACTAGTCAAGGGACGTGAATCAATTTTGCCTAAGCTCCAGGCGCAGAGGCTTCGAAAATTTCCAGAAGAGTTGAGCGTTCTCAAGGAATTTAGGATTTACAATTTATTTAGGTATAATGATGTGTAGACACAATAACAGAAATATCAGAATACACAGATGATGCATACCAAGTCTTCGTCAGCGTGAGCTGTTCTGAAGACAACATTTGCTACCTAGGTGAATTTAATATTAACTTGAAACTAGGGTTGAGGAGTAAGGACCAACCGATGGACATTGTTGGAGGACATCCTCTACTCTCTACTTTTCAAAGTCGAGACAGATGCAAGCATTACATTGGACCATTAATTTCAAGGAAAATAAGCAGAGTAAGTCGGATCACCGACTTCTACTTTATCATGGCTATTTACAGTTTCAACTGTCATTTACTAAGCTTGAGAGCAGAAAATGTTCGACATGAGGTTGTCTATTACATTACTCACATATTGTTTGGCGTACGATGGCACCAATTTGAAACTAACTGCATAGTTAGCATGACTTATTAACATATGCACACGGGAAAGGAATATTTCAATGAGTCATAATCGATGGGTACACTAAATGAACGGATTTTCACATGAACAAGATAATTGGAAATTTGAGCATATGAGGTGAGAAAAAAAATAGAATGAAAGCATCTATAAGATGAAATGATAAAACATAAATAGTTGACACGGTAAATTGCATAGCAGACTTAAATGACAATTCAAGAGTTTCTGCACGTACAAGTTCAAACAGGTATAATTTTAGTTCACGTTTAAAGGTAGCAATATTTCTGCCCGTCCTTATATCTATGGTTATCGAATTCCAGGTTTTAGCAGCTCTGTATTTTAAAAATAGTTGGGACTGAGTTGACGAATTTTGGGGAATTGGCAAATCCACATTATCGCGAAGATCATTCATAGGATTATTTCTAATGAAAAAACCGTTATCAATGTAAGTTAAATGATTCAAAGCTTTGTAGACCAACACTGCAGCGGAAAAGTTAATGATTTTACACATTGGGAGAATATTCCATTGACAAAAGAGAGGCAACGTGTGGTCACGTCTGCTAGCATGTGATAGTGTTCTGATGACACGCTTTTGACTAAGTACGATAGGTCATAAGTTTGTGTTGTAGGTAGACGCATACACGTTAACACAATACGCCAGAAAAGGATGAATAAGGCTATAGTACAAAAGCCTTTTAGCAGGAGTGGTAAGACAATTTCTAATTTTGTATAGGATGCCACACGATTTGGATAATTTCCCGGCAACAAATGAGACGTGATCTTTCCAATTAAGTCACTGATCTACTATTACACCGAGAAACTTTGTTTTTGCTTCATATGCCACCTGTTGACCGTTCAATTGGACTTGTGTGTTAGGAACGGGTATTATCCTCCTGGAAAATATCATGACCTGCGTCTTGTCGACATTTAGCGTCAGCTTGTTGGATGTGAACCAGTTTGAAATGTGAACCAATTGATTATTCATATTAGTAATAGCATCATTGAGGTTTTTCCCGGTCAAATAAACTGTAGTATCATCTGCAAAAAGTACAAAGGATAACCTGTTGCTAGTGTTTACAATGTCATTAATATATATAAGGATTCAAGAGTTGAGTGTTAGTAAGAGCTGAGTGTTATTAAGAGTTGAGTGTTTGTAAGAGTTGAGTGTTAGTAAGAGTTGAGTGTTAGTAAGAGTTCAGTGTTAGTAGGAGCAAGTGTTAGTGCTAGTTCAGTGTTAATAAGAGTTGAGTGTTAGTAAGAGTTGAGTGTTAGTAAGTTGAGTGTTAGTATGAGTTGAGTTTTAGTAGGAGTTGAATGTTAGTAAGAGTTCAGTGTTAGTATGAGATGAGTGTTAGTAAGAGTTGACTGTTAGTAAGAATTCAGTGTTAATAAGTGTTTTTGTGTTAGTAAGAGTTGATTGTTAGTAAGATATGAGTGTTAATAAGGCTTCAGTGTGATAGTTGAGTGTTAGTAAGAGTCGAGTGTTAGTAAGAGGTGAGCGTCAGTAAGTGTTCAGTGTTAATAAGAGTACAGTGTCAGCAAGAGTTCAGTGTTAGTAGGAATTGAGTGTCAGTATGAGTAGAGTGTTAGTAAGAGTAGAGTGTTAGTAAGAGTTGAGTGGTAATACGAGTTGAGTGTTAGTAAGGACGCTTTTATATCGGAGGTCATACCTATGACAAAAGCGTCGCCTCCTTAGGACGACCATATATGGGGACGTGAATTACCGATCCCTTATCATGACTAAAATAGTAGACATCACATAACAGAGCAGCTCTAAATAATGCTGACATTTAATGCAATGTCTACTTCTGTTGTCATGATGCTGGATCAATGTAAACCAAGCGAGTAACCGAAATAGACGGTCTGCCTAGATGTCAAACTCCAAAAAAAAACTGCTCCTGATCACCGACGCGACCGCCCACTGCTCTTGACCAGGAACACGTCCACTCTCATACCCGCCCACTGCTCTTGCCCGGGAACATGTCCACTCTCATACCCGCCCACTGCTCTTGACCAGGAACACGTCCACTCTCATACCCGCTCACTGCTCTGGCCCAGGAACCCGTCCACTCTCATACCCGCCCACTGCTCTTGCCCAGGAACACGTCCACTCTCATACCCGCCCACTGCTCTTGCCCAGGAACATGTCCACTCTCATACCCGCCCACTGCTCATGCCCAGTAACATGTCCACTCTATTTGGCAATGCACTGACCAGCAAGGATGTCCCGCCCCAACTCCCTCTGCTGACCAAAACTAGCCATCTGCTAACTTTCAGCCGGTTTATTTCCTAACCAACTTTATTATGGCGCAAAGTTGAATTCAAAAGTTTCATAATAAGTTTTATTGGTAGTGAATTTATATACCGGGTAGGTATGAAAGCAAGTAAGTTTTTTTGCAGCTTGGGGCTCGCTTACAAGGTTAGCATCGCGTCGGGAAGTCATGTACTACTTTTATTCACTTTTACTCCGAGTTTGCGGTCGTAAAAACTCGCCGAAGAGACCGTGGTGGCGCCACTTGCCCAGATAAGGACAAAAACTTCGGGGGGCCTCGAACAACAAAACTGCTGGAAGCAAAAAGCGCGCTTCTTCTTCGTCTTCTTCTTCTTGGAGACAACGGATGCGGCACCTCGGATCACACAGTGTTGCCATCGTTAGTTGCTGGAACACCACTATACTGCCCTGACCAACCGCACGCCAAACCTCAACGAAGAAATCACTAACCAGACACATAAACAGCTGCACCAACAACAATCAGCACCAAACAACAGCCGTCACGACAACAGCACTACAAGCAAACAATCTAACAACAGTAAGGGCAGCACCAAACAAAAGCCGTCACGACAACAGCACTACAAGCAAACAACCTAACAACAGTAAGGGCAGCACCAAACAACAGCCGTCACGTCAACAACACTACAAGCAAACAATCTAACAACAGTAAGGGCAGCACCAAACAACAGCCGTCACGACAACAGCACTACAAGCAAACAATCTAACAACAGTAAGGGCAGCACCAAACAACAGCCGTCACGACAACAGCACTACAAGCAAACAATCTAACAACAGTAAGGGCAGCACCAAACAACAGCCGTCACGACAACAGCACTACAAGCAAACAATCTAACAACAGTAAGGGCAGCACCAAAATAACTCTTGTTCCCTAAACTGCCGGAGACGGGGAGTCGTGATCTTCTCAGTTACTCAGGCAAATTGAATAAACTGATGCATGAATAAAAGTTTCTCGGAACGACACTGGCGTGATCCTAGCGGTTTTCTGCGCTGTTTTTTATATATTATAAACTGAACATGAAGGCTCTCATTTGTGTCTAAATGCAAAATTAATGGACAGTGAATTTAATGTGGGACGACGGCTTGTTAACAAGATCAAAGTGTGACGCCTTCTGGTTAATGAAACTAATGGGTGACCCCTTCTTGTTAACAAAAACAATGGGTGACCCCTTCTTGTTAACGAAATTAATGGGTGACTCCTTCTTGTTAACGAAAATAATGGGTGACCCCTTCTTGTTACTGAAATTAATGGGTAACCCCTTCTTGTTAATTATTACAAATATCAACTTGAAAGACGATCGATTTCATCGTAATCGTTTTTTGTTCAGCCTTCTTTTTACAAGGTACTTTCCAAGAAGAAGATCAATCAACATGGACAACAGCTTAATTATCCTTTCAATTTGTTGAAGCGCACCCCAGAAGTGCCCTACAGAAATCGGTTATACATTCACAATGTGTGACAAAATATTTCATGGCAAACAATTTTGGATTATCTAAAATTCCCGTAAGAATAGCATTCAACAATTTGATGTTCAATTTTCAACAATAAAGACAGTTTTTGCGCAGGAGATTTTACATTTCTACATCATTCTGAGTACGTGTTCATCCCCATACGTACAGGATTTAATTTTTCCTTGAAATTTTCATGAATTGTGGTTCATCACCATACATTCGAGAGCCCTTTATGCTCTACATATATTTTCATAGTTAGTTATCCACATTCCGGTTTGTCCGTAAAGCAATCCTACTGGGTGGATATAGACCAATTGTTATTGATGCTTAAATCAATGCAGCAATTTGACGTCGGAAAATTCAGTACTGTCATCCTAATATTGACAACAAAAACATAATTGATCAAAACTTTCAAATGTTGCTTGTTTTCGTTCTTAACATCAGACCTGCGGACAACAATATTCTTATTCATTTCTTGAGCCAGACGTTCATCCCTTTTTTGATTTCCGAGTTGCCGGAACTAGTCTTGCAGCCGTGAAGCCATTGGTCAACCTTCAATCAACAATACGTCAGCCTTAGTTTGTGCTTACGAAAATATTCACCGCAATGAACGTTAATCGAGGACGTCTTGTTACATAATATAGGCAGAAATGCCTTCTTAATAGGCATACATTAATTCTTGATAAACCCAGAAAGTGTTACGCGGCGCTCTACTTGACACCCATCTACGACTATGTCGTATAATCCTACGGCATGGGCCCTGATTGTTCTTCCAGTGAGCTCTACATTCAAGAACGCCTTAACGAAACGAAACTCCTCGACGCTGTGTGTCTTCAATTAGTGTGTGAGCTCAACAACTCGGGAAGTTTTAGATCAGGTCTGTTGTTAATGTAGAGGTGTAGCGGCGGTGCTATTCTATCAATCGCTCTTACTATATGAATTTTAATTTTTAAATTGTTGTTATAGGTATCCCTAGCTTTGGTTGTACATAAATCTGTTCTTCTTTATTCGAATGTTATCTTCTCACATGGTTGTGTTCACGTGCACAGTCGATCACTTTGATGAACACTAACATCGTTGTCATACTTGTGCGTTGAATTAAAATAATTCCGTTTAGCTTGGTTGCTCTGGTTTTAAATGGTTGTTTGTAGTCAACGGAATTGTTTCTATTCAACGGTGTCTAGATGCCGCAACATCTCCAACTACCCAACATTTTTTCACATTTGTTTACTTTTAGAACGCAATACTTCTCCAAGGTTCCTCATGCCACGTCCATACAGTGAATGGTGCCGTAAAACTGAAGACAATATCACTACGTGTTCTGTGTGCACTGCACGGGTAGTTGTGATGCAATATTGTTGTCGTATCAACGTCATATTGATCAGGGAAGAATGCCAAAGTTGAGAACCTATATAATAAGTGTTCATGGTCAAGAACAGTAATCAAGTAACGATGCCAATGTTGAGAACCAATGATAAGTGTTCATGGTCAAGGACAGTAATCAAGTAACGATGCCAATGTTGAGAACCAATGATAAGTGTTCATGGTCAAGAACAGTAATCAAGTAACGATGCCAATGTTGAGAACCAATAATAAGTGTTCATGGTCAAGAACAGTAATCAAGTAACGATGCCAAAGTTGAGAACCTATATAATAAGTGGTCATGGTCAAGAACAGTAATCAAGTAACGATGCCAATGTTGAGAACCAATGATAAGTGTTCATGGTCAAGGACAGTAATCAAGTAACGATGCCAATGTTGAGAACCAATGATAAGTGTTCATGGTCAAGGACAGTAATCAAGTAACGATGCCAATGTTGAGAACCAATGATAAGTGTTCATGGTCAAGAACAGTAATAAAGTAACGATGCCAATGTTGAGAACCAATGATAAGTGTTCATGGTCAAGAACAGTAATCTAGTAGCGATGCCAATGTTGAGAAACAATGATAAGTGTTCATGGTCAAGAACAGTAATAAAGTAACGATGCCAATGTTCAGAACTAATGATAAGTATTCATGGTCATGAACAGTAATCAAGTAACGATGTCAATGTTGAGAACCAATGATAAGTGTTCATGGTCAAGAACAGTAATCAAGTAGCGATGCCGATGTTGAGAAACAATGATAAGTGTTCATGGTCAAGAACAGTAATCAAGTAACGATGCCAATGTTCAGAACTCATGATAAGTGTTCATGGTCATGAACAGTAATCAAGTAACGATGCCAATGATAAGTGTTCATGGTCAAGAACAGTAATCAAGTAACGATGACAATGTTGATAACCAATGATAAGTGTTCATGGTCAAGAACAGTAATCAAGTAACGATGCCAATGTTGACAGCCAATGATAAGTGTTCATGGTTAAGAACAGTAATCAAGTAACGATGCCAATGTTGAGAACCAATGATAAGTGTTCATGGTCATGAACAGTAATCAAGTAACGATGCCAATGTTGAGAACCAATGATAAGTGTTCATGGTCGAGAACAGTAATCAAGTTGCGATGCCGATGTTGAGGAACAATGATAAGTGTTCATGGTCAAGAACAGTAATCAAGTAACGATGCCAATGTTCAGAACTAATGATAAGTGTTCATGGTCATGAACAGTATTCAAGTTACGATGCCAATGTTGATAACCAATGATAAGTGTTCATGGTCAAGAACAGTAATCAAGTAATGATGCCAATGTTGAGAACCAATGATAAGTGTTCATGGTCAAGAACAGTAATCAAGTAGCGATGCCAATGTTGAGAAACAATGACAAGTGTTCATGGTTAAGAACAGTAATCAAGTAACGATGCCAATGTTGAGAACCAATGATAAGTGTCCATGGTCAAGAACAGTAATCAAGTAGCGATGCCGATGTTGAGAAACAATGATAAGTGTTCAGTCAAGAACAGTAATCAAGTAACGATGCCAATGTTGAGAACCAATGATAAGTGTTCATGGTCAAGAACAGTAATCAAGTAACGATGCCAATGTTGATAACCAATGATAAGTGTTTGTGGTCAAGAACAGTAATCAAGTAACGATGCCAATGTTGATAACCAATGAAAAGTGTTCATGGTCAAGAACAGTAATCAAGTAACGATGCCAATGTTGATAACCAATGATAAGTGTTCATGGTTAAGAACAGTAATCAAGTAACGATGCCAATGTTGAGAACCAATGATAAGTGTTCATGGTCATGAACAGTAATCAAGTAACGATGCCAATGTTGAGAACCAATGATAAGTGTTCATGGTCAAGAACAGTAATCAAGTAGCGATGCCAATGTTGTGAAACAATGATAATTGTTCATGGTCAAGAACAGTAATCAAGTAACGATGCCAATGTTGAGAACCAACGATAAGTGTTCATGGTTAAGAACAGTAATCAAGTAACGATTCCAATGTTGAGAACCAATGATAAGTGTTCATGGCTAAGAACAGTAATCAAGTAACGATGCCAATGTTGAGAACCAATGATAAGTGTTCATGGTCATGAACAGTAATCAAGTAACGATGCCAATGTTGAGAACCAATGATAAGTGTTCATGGTCAAGAACAGTAATCAAGTAGCGATGCCAATGTTGAGAAACAATGATAAGTGTTCATGGTCAAGAACAGTAATCAAGTAACGATGCCAATGTTGAGAACCAATGATAAGTGTTCATGGTCAAGAACAGTAATCAAGTAACGATGCCAATGTTGAGAACCACTGATAAGTGTTCATGGTTAAGAACAGTAATCAAGTAACGATGCCAATGTTGAGAACCAATGATAAGTGTTCATGGTTAAGAACAGTAATCAAGTAACGATGCCAATGTTGACTACCAATGATAAGTGTTCATGGTCATGAACAGTAATCAAGTAACGATGCCAATGTTGAGAACCAATGATAAGTGTTCATGGTCATGAACAGTAATCAAGTAACGATGCCAATGTTGAGAACCAATGATAAGTGTTCATGATCAATAACGGTAATCAATTAGTGATGCAAACGTTGATAATCTAAAGAAGTATTTACGGTCTAAAAAGTAATCAAGTAATGATGCTAAGGTTAGGAACCTATTATAAGTATTAATTGTCATGAAGTAATCAAGTAGTGATGCGAAGATTGAGGACCTATAATAAGGGTAAATGGTCACGAACAGTTGTCAAGTAATGATACCAAGGTTGAGAACTTGTAACAAGTAATAATGGTCATGAACAGTAATCAAGTAATGTTACAAGGTTAAGAACCTATTATAAGTTTTAATGGTCAAGAACTGTAATCGAGTAATGTACCACATTTGCGGTTTATGTAAATGAAAGGGATTTCCATGTTCCATCTCTTGTATCAATATTAATTCATGTTTAGCCTGCTTCTGTTTAAGGTCGTTACGATTCCCGTGCCATAATGACTTACGTATCGTAAACACTTATGTATCGTGATAATTTACGTATCGTAATGACTCGTAAAGAGTTACGTATTAAAATGACTTACGTATCGTAATGACTTACGTACCGTGATGACTTACGTACCGTGATGATTTACGTTTATAAACAGGTTGAGGCCCACCAGGCTTACTTTCGAAAGAGAGAAATTGACAGGCATTCGTCAGTTGCCCTGCATCTGAGGTCTATTCTTATATGATTGTAATTGGCTGCTCTTGTTTTTCACACGTATAATTTAAGTATCAATTCATTGCGATCAAGTTTATGCTCTTGTAAGAAACCTTTAAATTTACCGTCCTGTTCTTCAGTTTAGTGTGTTTTATCCGTAAAATGTCTTCCATTATAGTTTTCATCGACTCTCCAATTCATATATTTAATCAAATGTGTCCTACTGTTGGAGTACTTGTCATTCTTCCTACAACTATTCCACTCACAAAATTAGCTTCTAACGTCTTCAAACGTCTCAGTATCCTCCTCCTTTCCAAGGCGTTGCCGATATTTGCTGTCCAAATCGTGGGTGTCCTTTAATTTTCCAAATGTTCCTGTTTAGGCTCACGAAAGCTCCCCCAACTCCGCCCCAAGAACTCTCTACCACCTTCTACCCAACACTACTCCGCCTCCCCACCATCTCTTCACCTACTCCCCACCTCTTCCTCCCCACCTCCCTCACACATCCTCACCACTCACCCCATTTCGAATGGTCACAGACCGTGTTCTCCTATTGGCGAACTTTTCGACCCCTCTATAATCTGATGGGTTCGACTCCGTGACAACAATCTAACCGAATTCTTTTCCTTCGCCTCCGTCTTCAATAGCGGATTGCGAACAATGGCGACTGGTCTTGTCTCTTGAGTGTGTCGTTCGTCGTTCCTGTCGCCTCTTTCTTCGTCGTATCATCAGGAGCATTTCTGAGTTCAGTGTGTCGTCCGTCGTTCCTGTCGCCTCTTTCTTCGTCGTATC
>SDVV010002090.1:0-23786 GCA_016164225.1 Gammarus roeselii | reverse complement strand
TCTATGACCAGCTCCAGTTTCATCTTGCCTTCGTAGAGAGCAGCTTGCATTGCAAAGCAAAGGGCGCCCACAAAATGGACGGAGTCTAGGGTGTAGTCACGTGTCATGGTCTCCCTAAGCTTTTGGAAGACTTCGGTCAGTAACAGTTTGTCTATTAATATATAAATCATCATATAGTCATGAAGGGCCATGCAGTTGACTGCCTACCGCATTTCAATCACTTCAGCATAATCAGAGTCCGATATTCCTTTACCCCGAAGTTGGCCGTAAAAGTCTTGCTGCGATGTGATGTCTGTTTCATCTAGCATAGAATTCGATGTGATGGCCTCATAGCAGAAATGTCCTTTTCGAGTAGCAAGTTTTAGAACCTTCTCACTGTAGAAGAGACTTGTGAGATAGGATTTGAGGAGCGGCATGTCATGACAACTACCATTAATTTTTTTTGCAAGACCATCTAAACTTGAGTTGAGAAAGGAGTAGGAGTCATTGAACCTGACACCTTACTTACTCGTGGCATCATTCAAGGAGACAGGGATGCGATACATTTTATCTGACTGTTGCGGCAACACACGGATATTTAAGAAATTTTTGCCGACAATCCTCTCAGCATAAATCTCACGTCATATACTGATGCATTGTGGGTAATACAAGGCATACACCTGAGTTTCTCCGGGATTCTGAAGTTACAATTCGAGCACAGAGCCCCAAAATAGTTGCCATATATCACTTCTTTATTGGTTTCGAAGACACCCTCGATGTTATGATTATGGTGGCGAACTCTTTTTTTACCTTTTTCTCCAAAAGTGTCCCCGCAGCACTCACAAGTTTTGCTTTCGCATTTTTTTTCAAGTCTTGTTTTGTGAAGACGGGGTTGGGGAACTAAGTCAAGGTAGACATATAGTCATTATAGTCCAGCTACAAATTCTTGACGAGATGTGCCTCCATCTCTTCAAGGGGGACTGCAGACGAATCGACTACTTTGTGGTTTACAATTTTCCCGTCTTTATTCACTAGAGTATAACAGTACATGCACAACTTGTGTATGCTAACTACATTGTGTTCCTTTGTTTCAGGCTCCAGAACAGATTCACAGTCATAATAAGCAACAAAGGGCGGTTTTTTATTGTTGCATGCATGGCTGAGAATTGGTACATTTAATCTTTTTCAGGCATACTGATATTTTGCAAGCCTGTACTGTATGAAAACAGTTTTACGTGTTCAGCTTTTTTGCTCTCATTCATCCCTTGCGTGCAGAATGTACATAAAAGTTGTCTCTCAGGGTCGTATCTCTAAATGTGTGCATAAATGTACAGAAACATGGAATGAGCGCGACATGATTTGCATTTAAAATTTAGATTAGGTGGACCGTGCGATCATCGCTGGCGTCTTAACTCACCCTGTAAATACCGACAAGACCATAACCTTCCTTCTCTTTTGTGATTTGATACAATCTGATGTTCAGGTTACATTCCATTTCTATAAGATGGATGTCCTCTAAGGCAACAGGCTTGTTCAAGGCAAGTTTTGGAAAATTAAAGTATGTATCTTTGTACGGGAGATAAGTAAACTCATATTCATGCTTGAAATTTGCGAGGTGTGTATTTTCAGGCAAGTGGAAGTGCGCAATGAGGCTTGTGAGCACACAATTGTTGTTTTTAGCTTTGATGTATGTAATGTGGTAGCAGACTGAACATTTTTTGGGTCAAGGAACATATTCCTCCATACGTTTTGTTCCATTAGCACCCGTTTAATCACTACAATGGTTACTGTATTAATGGACCACCCACTACCTCTCGCTCCTGTTTCTCTAATTTATTCTTCAAATCTACCCCCGAGATCCTCAACCAGCTCACCTATAACTGTGTTTTTTGTTATCTGGATAGCTTTTGTGTTAAGCACCCAGTCCTTGCTGTCAACAGCTCCAGCCGCAATTAATTTGCTCATTTTAACATTTTCTATGCATTGGAGTCTTTGGAATTTGACTAATTTAGATACAGTACAGTATGTGCCTATATCTCCTCGCGTCCTAATAAAATCATGGAAGATATGTTGACATGTTCAGTGTATGATACAAATTTTGAAGTTACCTAATTGTTTTCCGAAATTCCTTTAGAGGTAGCCGGAGAAAATATAGGCTCACGTATCGGATCAGTAGGCTGAGTGACAAACTGTTCCGGAGCATTAGGCTGAACTCCGGATTGTTCCGGAGCAGTAGGCTAAACTCCGGGTTGTTCTGGAATGGAGACACCTGCGGGTTGCAGGCTTGCGCTAGGACTTGCGGATATTACGAGGCTAGGTTGCGACATTGTGAGGTTAGGTGGCAAAGTTGCGAGGTTAAGTTGCGGACAGGCCTCACTTTGCTGTTGTCCACTCCCTGTTTTTTCCAACAATGACGTATCCGCCATCACCATATCGTATTGATTTATCCTACATGAACAAACACTACATATTAGATTAACAAATAACAAGGATTTATTTATAATAAAACAAAGTTTCAGAGAAGATGTATTTTAAAATAGTCAAGTGCCGTTCTGCCAAAAAAAAGATGGATTTTCTATTATCGGTTCCAATGTGTATAACAGTGCATTCCTCAACGTTGAAGTTCGTTTGTTCCATACCGGACTAGTTAACTAGTTTATTCAAGTCACTTAGAATTGATATCCGACAGAGTTTAGTAGTAGTGTAAAGTACTCCAAGACGCGGATGTGAGGGAATTAGATAGGGATAAAAGAGCCGGGCGGGGTAGGACGCGGTGCATGCAACCTTGACTCAACCGGTCCGTACGGGGCATTCGCGCAGAAACGGGGGGCGGGAGCGAAGGGTAACGGAACTGATTTGGTGCCCCGATACACCTAACGGATAGCTTTTACATAAGGTTATTAGCATTTCAATGCTTTTGGGGATATTGCAACTTCGTTGCTTCCATATTGCACGTTCATTGCAGTGTTCTCTGAATGTTTTTTAGGGGATATTGACAAACATACATCTATAAGATTTTTTTATTGACAATTACGTAATAATTTACAAGCTGTATTAAACGTCATGACTCCGCACATATTCTTCTTGCAGGATTGTTGATTTCTGGACACGTTCATGATGAATTTTTCAACCTTGATATAATTTCTTCGACGTTCGCTATTGGAGAACCGCTCGATCATCTTTTCAACTGGTACATTTTGACATAGATAATAGGCAAAGTAGATGCAGTAAGCTCCACAGACCAACGATAGATCCCTTTGGATTGCTTTGTGCAGTACAAGTTGTATTTTTGCATGGATTTTATAATACGATGCTATATTTTCTCCATGTATTTTTGGATTGAACCCAAAGGAATCAAAAAAGTGGTATTTGTTTCCGTTTTTGAATATTAGGATCCATTGTCCCATTTTGATAGGATCGCTTTCGCTGTTAACAATCATATAACCATTCATTTGATGCATGGGCATTCTGTTTTCCGCAAAACATCCTATATAGGCACGTTTCATAATTGGAACGCTCCTGGATATGTGGTCAATTTGATTATTATCCATGATTACTGTAGATAGTTGGAGAATACCCTCCTTGCCGAATTTATTTGGATGACACCGAGTGTATAGCCTACCAGGAACAAGATCTTATTTGCAGTGGGTGGATTTTGACAGTTCACTGTTATACGTATGTTTGCTCGTTTTTCTAGGTTAATGACATCTTCAGAGTCGGTGGGTCTTGTATCTATAACAAATATACTTCTTCCTGCAGGGAATTTTTGTCTTGTGATGAGATGAGCGCTGTTACGCCTCCCTAGAGCCGAAAGGGTTTGATGGTATGCTTGGGCACACTCTCTGGGAAACGATGATCTAATGTTGTTTACGCATTTTCCGTTTACATCAACAATAACGTTTGTGATATCATTATGCTGGAAGTAATTTGGATTGCGATCATATGCTCCGTTGTGTGCAGATTAATCAATGAGAAACAGGGCTAATTTATGTGGAACAACCCCGTGGAAAGGGGAATCAATGGAGTTTGAGTTTTGACCGGTAAGAAACACAATTGTTTTGACAATAGGTCGATCAAACATGTATTCAATCATGTCATTGTTTTTTGTAAGCGCTTTATTAGGAGCAAGCAAAGCTGTAGGGTATGGCACAACTTTTTTACAGCATAATTTACATGAATCAACTAAATAGATGTATTGTTCATTGTCATGTGTTAGAAGAACGCTACTAGGTTTTGCCAGCTCCAAACGTATATTTACGCTGACATTATCCATTAGATAACTATTGCTACCGGATACGTCAAAGTTTAGTGGCTCCATCATATGTATACCATGACGTACACTTTCTTGAATCCATGTCTCATTTTCATTTTGAGTAGTAAAATTTGCCGCGACGACGGTATCTGGAATGGGTGTTTGCAATGATTTATACATCATATTCAACCCTTTATTATTTAGATCGGAGCTCTTCATGGATGTATAGGCGTTGAGATTTTTCAGTAGTCCTGTATAACTGTTTCCTTCACACTGAGCACCATTTAGGAATGAAGAGTGATTTTGGAACATACGATGAAAGAATCCGTAAACGAGTCTAACATTTGCAGCGGCGGCCAATGCGCTTTTATCTGCATTTCTAACACGGATTTACACCTCTGCAGTTAACGAGCTTAAGTCAACCATTTCATTATCCGATCCTGGAATATGAAATTCTATAAAGGAATCGGCAATTCTACCATCATACAGACTACTGTTTGTAAATAGATAGTTTCTTTCAAATTTCGATTCGATACTTGATTCAATTAAATATTTCTTGTTGATGGAGGGGAACATATCAATCACCCCCATTTCATACCGTAGGGGCTTCTAGCCCTGTCATGATGAGAGATTATCCACCAAGCATGTTGTCGGTATAGATCCTTCCCCGAAACTAACGGTATTGGTACATGAACACTGGTATTTATTAGTAATTAAACAATGGACTACACGGCTCTATCTTTCTTCCATGATTCATCTTCGATTTACGATTTTTCGTTACTTTTCCTGTGATCTTACCTCCAACCATAACTTTCTTTATAACATTCTTGAGTGTAGAAACCCCATGTTCCTTTGTTGATTGTCGCATATCTTTCTGCTCCGAGTAATCGTGTGTCATGTTTCGAGCCATATCGGTAGCTGCAGGCAGTAATGTTCTTTGTAGAAAAGGCAATGTGCGTCTTACAAGACTGGCTATGGTTGAGAAGAAACCGGTACCTCCCTGGTACGATATCGGACTTGTGAATCTGTCAATATCATGTAAACTTCCACCGCGTATTTTGTCACGTTTCGCGGATAAAACTTCGTATTGTTTGTACGACGGTTATGCATTTACCACCCTCGTGATTGCTTGATACCAAATGACATTTTTTATATCCAGCGTTATATTTATAAGGGTCTATCTTCTTTTAAAATGCAATACGCATAGGCTAGATCCACCATCCTTGAACGGGATATTACCGCCAACACCATCTCGTAGATCGATGGAAATGGAATCAATATGACTACGCTGTAATTTTTTTATTTATGACATGGGCGCGTGTAAATGAATAAGAGTTATTAATAGAAATAACATCAAGAATATTGACTGCTTGTCGCCCATAAAACTACGTGAAATTATATCGGAGTAAACGTTTATGTACGTACATTATCGTTCATAAAGGATATTTTTTCGCTTACGCCACCTTCACTGACATGATATTTACATATTGTTCCACCCATTAAATCAGCCGACCTTTCTCCGACAAAGTACCAATTCACCATAGCTTCAGTATATTAGTGTTGCGACATGTTTTGTAGAATAAAGGCATTGAACTTTATGCGTCGTGTGGTCTTATCATATTCAAACAATTTTCCTTTATCTCTAACGATTTGTTTGCTTATCAAACTTTTTCTTATATTGATTTCTAGCTCGGAGATGTAATCTTCCAATGTTTTGCCTGAGATATTCTCGCTAGGAATAAACAAAGCTTTTTCATGCCCGATTCGTTCATTTACAGCATTCAAATAGTCTATGTAGATTACAATGTTACATTATATATCATACTTTTTTATCTTGAACCAATCATTATAGAATACTTCTACAAGTCCTACGCTCCACTCCCCCTGTAGCTGTATACCTGGATAAATACTGTTTGTAAAACTTGATGACGTATTGTTTTGACACAATTGGCTACTGCCTAGCGATGGGACATAGACGAAAAACTCTTTCGGTTCCTGCATCCTGCACTGGGTCCTATGTCATACTGACAACAAACCGCTTGTAGACAACAATATACACTCTTAATACTAGGACAATCAAACAACTTTTATATTTATTTATTAATTTTTATTTACATACAAGGATCATTTACATTTTTATGAATATTTGGAGGATAAATCCCGTAGACGTGGAGCTGCTTTCATCGCGGGTGTACTCGGTAAAGACGGTCTCACCCGGCTTGCGTCTCTTCCATGTTAAATCCATTTCTTCATTGATTCTATTAGCTAAGGCACATCGCTTCCTCTTTTTAGCGACGGACGGTTTATTTTCAGTGGATTTCTTGGGAATGTCCGGATGCCCATAGGCAAGAGTTGTGCATGCGTCGAGATAGTACCGTTTATTCTCAAATTTACTGAGGCAGTTTTTGATACTGCGTACAGTTTGGAGTTAACATGCTTGCGCACGAATGTTGTGTATTGTCTCAAAGTGTGTGCGTGTTTTCTGGCTATGAATATCTCTGTATTGTTAATGTTTGATTTTGGCTTGTGTCTGGTAATTGATTGACACCTTTAGCAGCCGATTTGTTGCGTCGGACTCAAGCAACATGCTGTAACACTTGGGGTGTAAGCAGCTGATTTCACTCGGGTAGTCATCAGCTGTTTCGCTTTTCAATAGTCCTATCTGTCTTTTCTTGAATTCATCGAACAAGGGATAATTTTTTGGATAGTTGGAGAAGTCCATGTATTCAGCCAGGGGAGCTTTGCGCATTTCCGCTTCAATGTCGGCCACGCCTTTGAACTGGATTAGCAACGAGTCAGTGTCTGAGTAGATGAGCGAGACGTTGTCACCGTAGCGTGGCTTCAGTGTGTCATAAAAGAAGCTGTAGACTTTTGCTTTTGCTTTTTCAAGCACGAAGAATCCAACTTGGAGTGGATGAACCTTCCGGATATTTTTTTGCTTGAGGATTATGATGACTGTTTCGGGACCGATAGCGTATCAGTTTTTTAGGAGCAGGTTGGCAGCGTGTTTTCGGAACTCATTGGGAGTGCACACGACCTTTGACTCTAGACTTCTGTTGAGCGGGTTGAAAAGCAGCTTACCGTATATACTATTGGATAAAAGCTTGTACAGGGTCTTTTCAAAGGAGTTCGTAGACTCCTGACGTTTCTACATATTTTTCATGATGAATGTTTTGAAGACCGGTTCCTGCTTGATGCGAAAAATTCGATGAACCTTGGTGACTTCCAGTCCTTGCCTGAGGAGTACTTGGAGAAGTTCCAGGGCCACGAGGTGGTCAGTTTGAGGTAGATGTCTGGCAACAAGTTTACGATCTGCTTGTTTTCTGTTTTCGAGGTGTTCTGAGCCAGCAAAGAGATTTTTTGTGAAGTGCGAAACATCGTGCAAGGTAATCTCTTTGTGATATAGCAGGAGTGGCAGCTCATCTGTTTTTCTTGCAACTTCATTACTCACCAGAACAGTCTGTGTTTACCAAGTCGAACGCATGAATTTCTTCCGGTGTGAGCTCGAGGATTTCTCCAATGCTGAGGAGCTCGCTCAAGCATCCACCATAAAGAGATTACCTTGGACGATGTTTCGCTCTTCACAAAAAATCTCTTGGCTGGCTGAGAAACCTCAAAAAGCGAAAACGAGCAGATCGTAAGCTTGTTGCCAGCCATCTAACTCAAACTTACTACCTCGTGGCCCTAAAACTTCTCCAAGTACTCCTCAGGCAAGGACTTTAAGTCCCCAAGGTTCATCGAATTTTTCTCATCAAGCAGGAACCGGTCTTCAAAAGATTCATCATGAAAAATATCCAGAAACATCAGGAGTCTACGAACTCCTTTGAAAAGACCCTGTACAAGCTTTTATCCAATAGTATATACGGTAAGCTGCCTTTCAACCCGCTCAACAGAAGTCTAGAGGCAAAGGTCGTGTGCACCCCCAATGAGTTCCGAAAACACGCTGCCAACCCGCTCCTAAAAAACTGCTACGCCATCGGTCCCGAAACAATACAGAGATATACATAACCAGAAAACACGCACACACTTTGAGACAATACACAACATTCGTGCGCAAACATGCCAACTCCAAACTGTAGGCAGTATCAAAAACTGCCTCAGTAAATTTGAGAATAAGCGGTACTATCTCGACACATGCACAACTCTTGCCTATGGGCATCCGGACATTCCCAAGAAATCCATTGAAAATAAACCGTCCGTCGCTAAAAAGAGAAGCGATGTGCCTTCGCTAATGAAATCGATGAAGAAATGGATTTAACATGGAAGAGACGCAAGTCGGGTGAGACCGTCTTTGGCGAGTACACTCGCGATGAAAGCAGCTCTACGTCTACAGGATTTATAATCTAAATGTTCATAAAAATGTAAATAATCCTTGTATGTAAATACAAAAAAATAAAAATATATAAAAGTTGTTTGATTGTCCTAGTATTAGGAGTATATATTGTTGTCTACAAGCGGTTTGTTGTCAGTATGACGTAGGACCCAGTGCAGGATGCAGCAGCCGGAGGACTTTTTCGTCTATGTCCCATCACTAGGCAGTAGAAAATTGTATCAAAACAATACGTCATCAAGTTTTACAACAGTATTTATCCAGGTATACAGCTACAGGGAGAGTGGAGCGTAGGACTTGTAGAAGTATTCTATAATGATTGGTTCAAGATAAAAAAGTATGATATACAATATAACATTGTAATCTACATAGACTATTTGAATGCTGAAAATGAACGAATCGGGCATGAAAAAGCTTTGTTTATTCCTAGTGAGAATAATTCAGGCAATACATTGGAAGATTACATCTCCGAGCTAGAAATAAATATAAGAAAAAGTTTGATAAGCAAACATATCGTTTGAGATGAAGAAAAATTGTTTGAATATGATAAGACCACACGACGCATAAAGTTCAATGCCTTTATTCTACAAAACATGTCGCAACACAAATATACTGGAGCTATGGTGAATTGGTACTATGTCGGAGAAAGATCGGCTGATTTAATGGGTGGAGCGATATGTAAATATCATGTCAGTGAAGGTGGCTTAGGCGAAAAAATATCCTTTATGAACGATAATGTACGTTACATAAACGTTTACTTCGATATAATTTCACGTAGTTTTATGGGCGACAAGCAAGTCAATATTCTTGATGTTATTCATATTATTAACTCTTATTCATTTACACGCGCCCATGTCACATATAGAAAATTACAGCGTAGTCATATTGATACCATTTCCATCGATCTACGAGATGGTGTTGGCGGTAATATCCCGTTCAAGGATGGTGGATCTAGCCTATGCGTATTGCATTTTAAAAGAAGATAGACCCTTATAAATATAACGCTGGATATAAAAAATGTCATTTTGTATCAAGCAATCATGAGGGTGGTATATGCATATCCGTCGTACAAACAATACGAAATTTTATTCGCGAAACGTGACAAAATACGCGGTGGAAGTTTACATGATATTGACGGATTCACAAGTCCGATATCGTACCAGAGAGGTAGCGGTTTCTTCTCAACCATAGCCAGTCTTGTAAGACGCACATTGCCTTTTCTACGAAGAACATTACTACCTGCAGCTGCCGATATGGCTCGAAACATGACACACGATTACTCGGAGCAGAAAGATATGCGACAATCAACAAAGGAACATGGGGTTGCTACACTCAAGAATGTTATAAAGAAAGTCATGGTTGGAGGTAAGATCACAAGAAAAGTAACGAAAAATTGTAAATCGAAGAAGAATCATGGAAGAAAGATGGAGCCGTGTCGTCCATTGTTTAATTACTAATAAATACCATTGATCATGTACCAATACCGTTAGTTTCGGGGAAGGATCTATACCGACAACAAGCTTGGTGGATCATCTCTCATCATGACAGGGCTATAAGCCCCTACGGTATGAAATGGGGGGGATTGATATGTTCCCCTCCATCAACAAGAAATATTTAATTGAATCAAGTATCGAATCGAAATTTGAAAGAAACTATCTAAGTACAAACAGTAGTCTGTATGATGGTAGAATTGCCGATTCCTTTATAGTATTTCATATTCCAGGATCGGATAATGAAATGGTTGACATAAGCTCGTTAACTGCAGAAGTGAAAATCCGTGTTAGAAATGCAGATGGAAGCGCGTTGGCCGCCGCTGCAAATGTTACACTCGTTGACGGATTCTTTCATCGTATGTTCCAAAGTCACTCTTTATTCCTAAATGGTGTTCAGTGTGAAGGAAACAGTATACAGGACTACTGAATAATCTCAACGTCTATGCATCCATGAAGAGCTCCGATCTAAATAATAAAGGGTTGAATATGATGTATAAATCATTGCAAACACCCATTCCAGATACCGTCGTCGCGGCAAATTTTACTACTCAAAACGAAAATGAGACATGGATTCAAGAAAGTGTACTTCATGGTATACATATGATGGGGCCACTAAACTTTGACGTATCTGGTAGCAATAGTTATCTATTGGATAATGTCAGCGTTAATATACGTTCGGAGCTGGCAAAACCTAGTAGCGTTCTTCTAACACATGACAATGAACAATACATCTATTTAGTTGATTCATGTAAATTATGCTGTAAAAAAGTTGTGCCATACCCTACAGCTTTGCTTGCTCATAATAAAACGCTCACAAAAAACAATGACATGATTGAATACATGTTCGATTGACCTATTGTCAAAACAATCGTGTTTCCTACTGGTCAAAACTCAATCTCCATTGATTCCCCTTTCAACGGGGTTGTTCCACATAAATTAGCCATGTTTCTCATTGATCAATCTGCTCACAACGGAGCATATGATCGAAATCCAAATTACTTTCAGCATAACGATATCACAAAGGTTATTGTTGATCTAAACGGAAACTGCGTAACCAACATTAGATCATCGTTTCCCAGGGAGTGTGCCCAAGCATACCGTCAAACCTTTCGGCTCTAGGGAGGCGTAACAGCGCTCATCTCATCACAAGACAAAATTTCCCTGCAGGAAGAAGTATATTTGTTATAGATACAAGACCCACCATCTCTGAAGATGTCATTAACCTAGAAAAACGAGCAAACATACGTATAACAGTGAACTGTGAAAATCCACCCACTACGAATAAGATCTTGTTCCTGGTAGGTTATACACTCGGTGTCATCCAAATAAATTCGGCAAGTAGGGTATTTCCCAACTATCTACAGTAATCATGCATAATAATCAAATTGACCACATATCCAGGAGCGTTCCAATTATGGAACGTGCCTGTATAGGATGTTTTGCGGAAAACAGAATGCCCATGCATCAAATGAATGGTTATATGATTGTTAACAGCGAAAGCGATCCTAATAAAATGGGACAATGGATCCTAATATTAAAAAACGGCAACAAATACTACTTTTTTGATTCCTTTGGGTTCAATCCAAAAATATATGGAGGAAATATAGCATCTTATTATAAAATCCATGCAAAAATACAACTTGTACTGCACAAACCAATCCAAAGTGATCTATTGTTGGCCTGTGGAGCTTACTGCATCTACTTTGCCTATTATCTATGTCAAAATGTACCAGTTAAAAAGATAATCGAGCGGTTCTCCAATAGCGAACGTCGAAGAAATTATATCAAGGTTTAAAAATTCATCATAAACGTGTCTGGAAATCAACAGTCCTGCAAGAAGAATATGTGTGGAGTCATGACGTTTAATACAGCTTGTAAATTATTATGTAATTGTCAATAAAAAAATCGTATAAATGTGTGTTTGTCAATATCCTCTGAAAAAACATTCAGAGGACACAGCAGTGAACGTGCAATATGGAAGCAACGAAGTTGCAGTATCCCCACAAGCATTGAAATGCTAATAACCTTATGTAAAAGCTATCCGTTAGGTGACTCGGGGCACCAAACCAGTTCCGGTACCCTCCGCTCCCGCCCCCCGTTTCTGCGCGAATGCCCCGTACGGACCGGTTGAGTCAAGGTTGCATGCACCGCGTCCTACCCCGCCCGGCTCTTTTATCCCTATCTAATTCCTTAACTTCCGCGTCTTGGAGTACTTTACACTACTTTTAGTGTTGTCGGTGAATGTAGATATCTTGCTGGTGATGCGGGTGTCGCGGTCATTTATGTAGATTCTGAAGAAGAGGGCCCAAAACACTACCATTTGACACGATAGATATAATGAAGCCCACAGACTTTTTCCACGGTCTGTACTGACCCGTTGTGTGCGGCCCGTGAACCAGTTGCGGAGCTACCAGGAAACGTTTCCATGTATACCTTGGGCTCTTTGAAGTCAAGATAGATAAGATACACAGGTTTGGATTTCTTTGTTCATTTCAAGAGCATAATTTTAAAAAGTAATGAGATTGGTGAGACGGGTCAATTTAGTTCGGAATTCATGTTGATTATTACTATCCAGATGACACGTTATCCGACCTCAGCAGTAGGACTGATTCAATTACTTGGCTCTTGCCTGCTTCCCTTAACGAGAAAGGCCGTCTTGTTTGTTCTCTTTAAATCAAATCCAGTTCTCAGAGATCTGTCAAAAATCTTTGTCAAAGGACAGCTTATGATCTTGCAGTAATTCTTTAATATATTTGGGTGCAGATCATCAGGTTCTGTAGATTGTAGACTTCAGGTTTCTTGAGTTGTTCCTGTCCTTCGTTGACAATGAAATAATTATTCTCCAACGTTGCAATTCTTTCAATTATGCATCTGGAATGTTAATCCTATTTACAGTTGTGAAATGCTATAAAAAACGTCTCTCATTCACATATGCATAGAACGCTCCCGAGATATCCGTAGTTATTGTAGCTAAATTAGCTCACTCATTTTTCTTTGCATTTCTGAACAACATGTTTACTCATCAATCATTCTGTTAATGCCCTTGTTGAGATTCTTGTGAGGGACGGAACAACTTCGTTGTAGTCATGAGTGATATTTTTTTTTCCGACTGCGTCGCTTGCCTGCTTGACTATCTTGTCTCTGAAGAACCCTGAGCCTTCAACTGCGGTTTTCTTGGAAATTAAAGTTGATCTAATGATTCATCGTCTGTTGATAAAACAAGACGATCTCTGGTTGGTTCCTCAGCACTTTGTGTTAGGATTGGATCTCTTGGAAATGAAAGTTGATCTAATGATTCATCGTCTGTTGATAAACAAGATGATCTCTGGTTGGTTCCTCCACACATTGTGTTGGGTTCGTGTCTCTTGAAAATGAAAGCTGATCTAATGATTCATCGTCTGTTGATAAAACAAGATGATCTCTGGTTGGTTCCTCCACACATTGTGTTAGGTTTGCGTCTCATGAAAATGAAAGCTGATCTAATGATTCATCGTCTGTTGATCAAGCAAAATTATCTCTGGTTGGTTGCTCCACACATTGTGTTAGGTTTATGTCACTGACAAATCGCACCGGGTCGCTATACCTGGCGCTAAATTCTTTAATAGCTAACGTCAGATCAGCCCCTTTCATCTCCGCCAACTGTCATATCAGCCACAAGTTGTTCCGACTTCCTACCTACGGTATCATTTTTTAACAGCAAACATTCATTGCATTCCTCAGTCAGACCAGCCACTGTCATATCAGCCACGAGTTGTTCCGCTTACCGAACTAAGGTACCATTTTACTGATTATCACTTTACTGAAACTTTTCCTCCTAGCTTAACCTAACCTAGGGGTACGTGTTTCTATCCCGCGGGGCAGAGATACGTATTTCTAACCTGCGGGGCAAACGTACGTATTTGTCTAGGGTCGCTATACCGGGCGCTAAATTCTTGCATAGCTTAGGTCAGATCAGCCCTTTCATCTCCGCCAACTGTCATATCAGCCACAAGTTGTTTCGACTACCTAACTACGGTGCCATTTTTTAACAGCGAACATTAGTAGCGTTCCTCAGTCAGACCAGCCACTGTCATGTCCGCCAACTGGCATATCAGCCACGAGTTGTTGCACCAACCGAACTACGGTACCGTTTCACTAGTTATCACTTTAATGAAACTTTTCCTACCCAACCTAACCTAACCTAGGGGTACGTGTTTCCAACCCGCGGGCAAAGGTACGTGTTTCTAACCAGCGGGGTAGATGTACGTATTATTCTAGGGTAAGTAATGCAGTTTTTTAGCTCCAGTTTTAACAGTGTCCGGTTATGTGAAGTTTTATTAAAAAGATAACCAGTAAAATGGTACGACCCGAGGCTGATAAGACAGTCGCGGATATGATAGAGGCTGCTCTGAGTGAAGGATGCTATGATTGCGGCGCAAATGCGCGTGGGCTGAAACAAAGTTCAGCGCAAAAGCACATGTGCTGAAAGATTTTTAGCGGTTATGACAGTGTCCGGCCATTAAAGTAAGCGGAAGTGAAGTGGCGATGGTGCGCCTGTGCGGAAATAATTTTAGCGCGAACGCTGGGCTCTCATCGCACCCAGGGGTCGCTATACCTGGCGCTAAATTATTTTCATCTCCGCCAACTGTTATATCAGTCACAAGTTGTTCCGACTAACTACCTACCGGTATCATTTTTTAACAGCGAACATTCCTAATTCTTCAGTCAGACCAGCCACTGGCATATCCGCCACTGGCATATCCGTCACTGGCAAATCAGCCACGAGTTGTTCCGCCAACCGAGCTAAAGTACCGTTCTACTGGTTATCACTTTAATGAAACTTTTCCTACCCAACCTAACCTAGCATAAGGGTACGTGTTTCTAACCCGCAGGTCAAAGGTACGTATATCTAACCCGCGGGGCAAACGTACGTCATTTGCTAGGGTACGTAATGCCGTTTTTTTAGCGGTTATGACAGTTTATTGAAGTTTCATTAATGTGATAGCCAGTAAAATGGTTCGACTCGTGGCTGATATGCCAGTGATTGCTCTGAGTGAGAGATGATATGATTGTAGCGCAAATGCGCGTGGGCTGAAATATTATTTAACACGAAAGCACGTGCGCTGAAAGATTTTTAGCGGTTATGACACGGGTCCGGCCATGAAAGTAAGCTGAAGTGAAGTGGCGATAGTGCGCGTGTGCGGAAATAATTTTAACTCGAACGCTGGGCTCCCGCACCCAGTTAATAGCGGGTAACTCATAGTCCCCCATTAACATCGTTCAATGGAAGAATGAGATCATGCTGTTCATTATGCCATGTAGAACATCTTCTTTCGCTTCTGTTAGTGTTGTCTATACGATACTCGTCTCTTCTTTTGCTTTTACTCGTTGCTTGCAACAAATTCATATTCATTTGTTTCACTCGAGCTTGGAGAAGATCCATTTTAGACATCAGCTACTCCACTCTACCAGCGCACTGATTCTTCCTTTGTTATCTTGTTCTGACTGATTTGTCTGCAATTGAGCTTTTCTCGTCGTAGTTCTGTGGACTAGCGCCAGTACGCGATGCTACGTGTCAGTGCACGGGATCGGTGTCGTAGCCTTATACCCTCTTCCTCGCTGTTCATGCTGGTTCTCTGCTGTGGGGTTCCGTTTGATTATTGTGCGCCTTCTTTCCCGGCCCTGGCGTCCCTCTTGTTTCTTGTGTCCCGTCTTTTTCCGTTCTGGTGTTCCGCTTATTTCATGAGCTCCGTCGTTTCCTGGGTTGGAGCTCCGGTTGCTGTTTGCACACATCGTCGTTGTCAGGCCCGGCACCGTCACTTCCGGATCTGTACTTCTGATTGTTTCTTGCTTACTACCATCATCACTTATTCCTGACGTTCCGCTTAGTTCTTGCACGAAGACGTTTTGCAGTACGCGTGTAGCAGAATACCTCGTGTTGAAATACATTTTCATCTTGGTACTGAGAAGAATGTCGTGATGCGTTATGCCACCTGCATTGAGGAGTTCTTTGTTCCGCTGGATTTGATTTGACTGGATACTCATTTCCAATGGAGCCTCAACGTGAGTTATAATAGGCTCCCCCGTAAGACGCGACCGTCACTGATTCAGGTAAGTTCGCACGGCCTCAACGTGCAAAAAGATTAGTCTTGTCAGGGTGAAATCAAGTACATATTTCCATTGTGAAGTATTCGCGTACAAGCGAGTACAAGAAAGTGAAAAGTTAACGCATATCTACGTAAATGTATTGTTATCTCTGTGCGCAATGGGGTGGGGAGACCGCCTCAGCTCCACAGGTGTATGGAGCTTAGACAGCTTCGTATAGTCCGGTGTGTTTTCTGAAACGATGAGCTTTTTCCGGTGGGTTGGGTCAGTGAGTAGGCTTTGTAGGCTGCACAGGGGATTTAAGAAAGCTCGTCGGGCTGCTGCAAGTGTGTTGCAATCCATCAGTAAGTGTTTCACACTGATAGCCACGTGGTGGCAACAGGGGCAAGGTGACGCGTTTGGTCCCATGTCGACATCCATCTGGTGGTTGTGAGTTTTCCACGCTTGTCCCGTGCACAAGCAGTTGATGAACATTTGGTCTTTTCTGTTGGTGAACTTTGTTTCCCATTCTCCGACTGGGGGTTTGACTGAAAGCATTTTTTGTCCACTCTGTTGCTACATTTCATCCCATCGGGATGTTATACGGAAGTTGATAATAGGGAACCAGTTCCGGTAATGTATTGCGAAAAATTGTTCTTAGTGAGTAGATGCCAGTTTAGCAAGCGAGTCCGCAAGTTCGTTTCCTCTTATTGTCGCGTGCCCGGGGATCCAGCAGAATTCGACTGCCTGACCCGTCTCGGACATCATAAAGAGATCGTGCTGCATTTTACGTAGAACGGGATGTTCGTAGTGTAGTGTTTTAAGCTGGGTGAGGACACTCAGACTGTCAATACGATGTATTTGGCGAAGCGATCTGTTTTTGCAATAGAGATGACTAGTTCAGGTGAGTGGAGCTCTGCAAAGAACACGGATGCCGCTTATGGGAGGGTGGCCAAGAGTGGGATGTCCCTGCACACAGCGGTGGCTCCCACTCCGACCGCGGTTTTGGAGCCGTCAGTATATATATGGCGGTGTTCTAAATATTCTTCCTCAAGTAGTCTTAGGAATTCCTGTCGGTACGCGTTGGTTGGAGGGTATTTGCTCTAGGGTATATTTGCAGGTCTAGGTTGACTGGTGGTGGGTTGATCATCCCTATTGGTGTCTTACTTTGAAAGATTCGCTTGGAAAATGAAGGCCTTATAACCTTACGGTTGATGTTTAGCGAGGTCAGTAGGTTGTCCTCACGTAAGGAAAGCGGTGGGCATATATTCTTTTTAAATCGCGAAAAGGCGCTTATCGGACATGTTGGTGATGTGGTTGAGTGCTGGGTTGTTCATTAGACTTCCTGTCTTGAAATAGTATTGAAGTGAAAGTTTGTCTCGCCGGAGCGGAAGTGGAAGTTCGTTAGCCAGCAGAAACGGAACGCGCCGGTTGTGATACGCATAGCATTGTTTGCGATGGTCGAGAGATACTCGAGAGTGGTTTTGGCTGCTGAACCGTAGACAACGGCTCCGTAGTCCATGCACGATCGTATTATTGCTCTGAAAAACGTCATTCCGGTGTCTATGTTGGCACCGAACTACATGGATGTTACCGATTGGATAAGTCCCGTCGACCTTCTGCAGCGAGTCTCCAGGGCTGCAATGTGGGGTCTCCGTGTGAGTTTATGGTCCCTCACAAGACCCAGGAATTTTATCGTTTCTTTATATACTAGAAGGGTGTTGTGCAGCGTTAAGGCTGGTTTTAGGTGTAAGCCGGGCACGAGGGTAAAGTGCATGCATTTAGTTTTAGAGGGTGAGAATCGAAATCCGTTTAGGGAAGCCCAGTTCCCGACGAGGTTTAGGCACTTCTGGAGTTCATATTGAATTGTTGTGAAGGTAGGGTGTCTGTAGCTTATTTGTAGGTCGTCCATGTATAGTGATGAGAGCAGTCTTTCATCTCGCGGAAGTATGTCGGCTAACTGATCGATTTTGAGGCTAGAAAGAGTGACACTGAGGACGCTGTTGGAGACTGAGTGTAGTCAACCTTGACCTTGAAGGTGCTATTTTGTTGAAATTGGTGGATGAAACGTGGTAGGCGACCTCTCAATTTTTTATAGCGGAGATCCTTCATGATCCTGTATCTCCACTTGGTGTCGTATGCTTTTTTCAACATCGAAAAATATGGAAACCACACGTTCTCTTCGGACGAAGGCCTGTCTAATGTATGATTCTAGTCGTACGAGGTGGTCCGTTGTGGAGTGGCCGCTTACGCCCACCACACTGGATGTTATTAAGGCCTGCATGCATTTCAAGGTAGTCGACTAGGCGCGAGCTTATCATACTTTCCATAGTCCTACATAGGACGCTAGTTAGGGCAATGGGACGGTAGTTATGCGGGTCGCTGTGGCATTTTCCAGGTTTGGTTATCGGGATAATTACGGATTCCCGCCAGTGATTGGGAAAGAATGAGTTTGGATACAACGCATTGAACAGATTTAGAAGGTGCTGGAGAGCATTGTCAGGAAGGTGTTGTATCATATTGATGTGTCCTCGGTCCGGTCCGAGTGAGGTTTCACGAGTGTGGTCGATAGCATAGGGAGAAAGGTTTGTTGTAGAATTCTTCATTTGCGGTAGTGAAGTCATTATGTTCAGTTTCTCTTAGGATTTTTTCCCGTTGAAAAGAAGCCGTGTAATTTGTTGATTGCGATATCTGGCTGAAAGTCTGAGCTAGTTTATCCGAGATGTTTGCGTATGAAGAATAGATAGTGTCTCCGTCCGACGAGATGTGGATAGGTCGCTCGGGGCTACCTTGGATACGTCTGATTTTTTCCCACACTTGGGGAAGAGGGGTGTTTCGATTGATTGTGTTAACTAATTGGGTCCAGTTTTCTCACTTCTTCTCTACGAAAAGTTTGCGGAACACGGCAGTCTCTCTTTTCTAGGCTACTCGGTTTCTAGGGGAACGTGCGCGACAGAAGACCCCGTACTTCCTTTCACGCCGGTCTATTGCTTCTTGTATCTCCGGGCACCACCAGGGTTTAGGGAAAAAGACTGAGGGTAAATAATGGGGAATGCATGTTGGAATTTCTCGTATAGATGTATGACAAGGTCGCGCTCTGAAATGTCGTCAGGAAGGCCCTCCACATCGTTCCAGCTGTCTTTCCGGTAGTTGAATCGAAGTTCCTATGCGTCAGGATTGTTTGGTCGGTTGGTAAGGAGCGATATGATCACTGGGTTGTGATCATTGTCATGTGTTGAAGGCATGACTCCCCAAACGAGATGGGGTGCTAAAGAGGGAGAACAGATTGATAAATCGATGGCAGTTTCACTTTCGAAGGTGATCCGTGTGGGTTGTTAATCGTTGAGAAAGACCAGGTTGTGAGTGTTTAGGGTGTTGGCCATTATCACTTCCCTAGGGTCTGTTCTCATGCATCCCCACACTTCGTGGTAGCTGTTGAAGTCTCCAAGGAGGAGTACGGGATGATGCAGTTGATTAAGCAGATCGGTCATTAGTGCCTCCGTGAAATCGTGGTTTCGTGACAAGTAGATAGATACCACTGTAATTGGTCTTGAGATACATATCTTCACTGCGACAGCTTGGAGTTCTGTTCTCAGAGGAAGGAGTTGATGAGATATGCTTTGACGGATCATAAGTGCCGTGTGCAGTCACATTGTGACCTTTGCGACGGTGTATGACATATTGACTGATTGTGAAGGTGGCGATGTCACGGAGTTCGATCTCCTGGAGGCCTACCAACAAAGGTTTATGGGTGGAGATTAGGGATAATAATTCATCTCTCTTGCTTCTAAGTCCCTGGCCCTTCCAATGAAGTAATGTACTGTTGTTCATTTCGGATCTCTTTCACGCTCAGATCCCGACTGTCTGGAGCGGTCGTGTGGCTTGTAGGAACTTTTGTGGTGTTTGTGTCTATGAGGCGCAGGTGTCCTAGATCGAGAGCGTTCGCAAGAGCGTCCGCTTTCTGTAGAATATGATCTCCTAGACTCACTGCGTTCTCGGCTGTGAGTGTTCTTGTAGGAGGAGGAGGACTAGGGAGTACGATCTTTGTGTTTGCTTCTTATGATGGACTGGGTTGGTGTCGTTGGGATATTTGAGTCGAGTGTGGTGCATGGTCGATCGGTGGTTTCGGGTATCAGTTCTTCGTTGAAGATCTCTAACGCGTTCTCGCGTAGGCGATGGTCGTTCTCCCTTGGAAGATGTTCTGGTGTCGGGCATGTTAGCTGAGGGTTGAATACCTCACTTTGGTTTTAGCTGGGTGCGTTCGCAGTTACGACGGTCAGAAGTCGTTCAACGCTCTGATCAAGGCGAGCTGTGGTTCGTGGGCTGTTGCTAATCTTTTTGCTTCGTGGCGAGAGGGCGTCGCGTACCCCGCGGTCATCGTTGGATAAATCTTCGTCTCTTTGCCGTTTGATTTTTTTTTGTTGTTGGACCTCTCTTCGTGGTCGACTGAGGCAGCATCTATCGCAGTGCTCTCCTGGGCACTGGTGGGTTCATTGCTTGGGACGCCCGCCTCTATTACGAGGGTGGTCGCTGGGCTGGTTGTGGTAATGTTAGTACTGGAGAAGGGGGTTGGGGTCATGGTAATAGGTTGTGTTGACGGCACATGAGTGTCGTCTGAGGGGGTAGGCTTAGTTGTAGATTTAACCGCTTCGGCGTAATTTAAATTACGGCAGTTTGGGTTTTCGTCGTAAAAGATTTGGATGGCTTGTTTTCGTGTGACTCTGCGGTCGTTTTGTATGATTGTCATTGCTTTTTGGTCCATATTTTTTGGGCAGTCGCGGTCGCCTGCTTCGTGGAGGAATTGGCAGTGGTAGCATTTAGGTTGGTGGGCTGTGCAGTCCTTTCGGTCATGCTCGCCGGCGCACCTCTTACAACGTTGGGATGTGTATGGTTGGCAGTATTTGATGACGTGGTCTTATTCCAGACATTTATTGCACATTGCAGGCCATGTCGCCACTGGGTAAGTTTTTGTTTTTCCCTTTTTGCCCGGGATTACTATGAATTCCGGTGTGTTATGTCCTGGGAAAGTGACTTGATATGCGCAGATGGGGATATTCCGTTGTTTGATCCATCCTTTGCTAAACCTGCTGCAAAAGCTCTTGGTCAGGTTTGGAAGTGTAGTTGGAAGTGTATATACTTAGTCTTTTAGCGTTGAAGAATGGATGTATTTCGACAGTTACTTTGTATTTTTCTATTTTGTTAATTCATTGTATAGCGTTACTTGCTCGATATTTAAGACGTGGGCCAGATACTTCTTTCCCTGTCAGCTTACGTTTTCCGGTTTACCTCCCACTTGTTTGGAAAGCGAGCACATTATGGTGAATGGGTTTGTTGAGGGAGCAACTTTATTTGCACCGCTATCTACAAGCGTTATGAGGAAGTGGGTAGGGAATGATGCTGATCTTGTCTCCTGGGTGGGAGGGTCAGCCTGCGGGGAGCGAATCGCGGCCGCAGCCTCTCGCTCTCCGACTTTGTGCTCAGTTTGGTATTGCAGAATCTCCCTCCCAGTCTTGTCCTAGTGACAGTCTCCGTGTCCCGTAGGGTGGTCGTTTACTTTGCAGTAAAGGCAGTGTGATTCTTCGGATGGGCACGACAAGAGATCGTCCCGTTTGTATCGGTCGTTTTGAGAGCAGTGTGAGCATCTTTGCTTACCGTGACAATCTCTGCTCGCTTGTCCGTATTTCTGGCATTTACAGAATCGCATCGGACGTCTTTCAAAGAGTGTAACCTTGGTTTTGGCGTCAGAGAAAGGTATGTCTATGTAGTTAGGTGGGGTGAGGCTTTTGAATTTAACTAGAAAGGCCGTGAAGGTGTTTCTTTTCGGTTTAATTTTTAATGCGATTTTCGCTTCAACTATACATTCCTTGTACTGGACGTGTCCAGTGATGAATTCGTCGGCTTCATCATTCGGGAGACCCTCGATGTAAACAGGTCTGAGCTCATGGAAAAAGTTGGGTATGGTATGATTTTGCAAGGCTTTTCACATAATCTGTTTTTGAAGAGTATAGTGTCACTTTGAAGTTTTGTGTCTACTTTAATGGTGAAGCTATCGTCACCGCTGGCGGTGATGTTGAGAATTGGACGGGCAGTCATGGAGCCCAGTTCTTCTCGTAGTTTATATGGGCAAATATCCGGTCCTCATTGACATCGAATGTCATTTTAAGGAGTTCGGGGAATTAAAGGCCCTTGTTGTATAGGCTGTGGTCATCAAATCGATTGTATTATCTCCTTTCTACGTTTCTTGGTGTTTGGGCATTATGAGTTTTGGCTGGGAGGAGAGCGATGTTATTGGAGAGGTTAGAGGCGGAAGCACACAAAGAGGTTACGGGTTCCCTGGCTTCTATCCTCTTCATCAGCTCATCCAGTCGGGTATTCATAGTTGCAAAAAGTTTCTTGAGTTAAGTGAGGCGTTCGCCGATTTCACTGGATGGCGCTGAGCAGTCCTCAGTTTCCAGCTCTGGATAGCATATCATTTTGCTTATCATGTCTATGACATTTTGCATTCCGATTATATTCGCGTCCAGCTTCGAGAAGCGTTCATTTGTGTCATCGACTACGATCTGAGTCAGGTCTCCTGCCAATGAGGAACTTCTGAGAGGATTGACGATCTCTCTAGCAGGCAGGTTTGAGTGCGACGCTCTGGAGGGGCCGCCAGCCCCTCTCCCATAGGGCTTGGTCATGCCCATTGTTTGATCGCCGGCCTCTACCCGGGCTTATTGGGGATTGAAGATGAGTCCTCCTTTACAAATAAATTTAAATGTATATAAGTATATTTATATACGTTCTTAAAATTAACCTAAATTATAATCTTACAACTAGACTTAGAGGTAATTTTTTTGGTGTACGATTTTTGTTTGAAATGAACATTTTTTGTGGACGATTTTTTAAACTATTTTTTTAAATTTCAATTGATTTCGATTCTAATTGGAAAACCCCGGTGTCAGTGGGGGGGCTCACCTCTTTTTGAGCCAAGGGAGGGGATGTAGCTACAAACTGAAAGGGGGAGACGATGGAAGGATCTTATAAATCCAACCATATTTACACAAAGGAACAAATGAAATTTGGTGGTTAACGAGGACGCCGCGGGAAGGCGGGTGAGGCTGGGATACCCCCAGGGGGTATCCCTCTGAGGTGCCTTATTGCTTTCGCTCTAAAGAGATGATAGTCGATCTGTCCAATTTAGTTGAAAACTTAAACCATTCCGAGACGATATTCGGTCTCGGAGCGACATTCGGCTTAGAGCGGTGACCGGCTCCTATTTTGATACAGCAAAAAATAAACTTTTATACCCTGGAAACTTGTAAACTTTGGAGCTTAGACGCAAGGAACAGTATGCGATGGTTTTTTCACAATACTGCCTCTGCGCCAAGCTCCGCTACTGCCTATGCGTCAAGCTCCGCTACTGCCTCTGCGCCAAGCTCCGCTACTGCCTATGCGTCAAGCTCCGCTACTGCCTCTGCGTCAAGCTCCGCTACTGCCCATGAGTAGTTAATATGTCCGCGAAACGCGGATTAGTGAAGGATTATAGATAGGGATAAATAGAGTTAGTTTTGGCGCGATGCATGCACCTTGACTCAACCGGTTTATACGGGGTAAGCGCAGCGGGGGGCGGGCGTAGGGTACCGGAACTGGTTTGGTGGCCCAAGTCAGCTAACGGACGGGGGGGGGG